>JACEVL010000209.1:375000-560000 GCA_020284085.1 Aporrectodea caliginosa
GGTAATTCTGAATATTCCTTAAATGTTCCTGTCTTAGTATCCGTTGCAGCTCTTCTTCGGCTTTGGACGCCTGCAGTAAAACATATGTATTCTGACGTAATAAATTTCGACAGCAAAAAATATTATATTGTGGATTTGAAAAGAATTTATCAAATGAAATTTTAAAAAATCGCTTATAAACAAAGAACATTATCTGCGGTTCTATTTCAGTGTATTGTGCCATTTCAAACTCGTCGCTTTTAGCTATAATTAACAGTAGTCTTCTTCTAAAAGATCTAGAAGTAGTGATTATTAAAATTATATAGTTTACTTCTTAAAAATCTAGAAGTAATGATTAGTAAAATTAGACAGTGTATAGTGTATACGCTATGTCTACTTACCTAGTCCAATTGTAACTATTATAAACATTAACACTGCGGTCGCAACCACGGAGAGTATAATTGTAATTTTAACCACGGACTTCAAAACTGAAAGAAAACAAATTATGATTGACTATACTTTTCTTTATTCATTCACATGATTCACCATTCCCACCTCTTAGTAAATCGGGTAATTACTATATCATCAAAAGTATTATTTTATCATAGGTTCGATGGTTTGCATAGGCTACGCTACGCGTATAATTTTATAGTCTCTTCCGCTTTGCGTCAGGTAGGCTATAGGAAACTCCACGTGATATTGACGTTGTTGAAATTCGTTGTACGTAAGGATAGGATACAGTGTAGGTGTTTAAGTTAAATGGATGATCTTGAAACGCATGATATCAGATCTGTAATGGTTAATTTTGGTAATAAAGGATGCGCCATAAGAATCTCATTACACCATTAATGCCTTACCTAATTCTAACTAATGTTCTTCGCCATAATCAACCTTCAGTTATAGTATTTTTCTTCCTATGAGTTGCAAATGTATTTTGAAGAGAATAATAAGGAACATTATTATGACTGACGAGATGAGAATCAGCGTCGTCCGATGTTCACACTTCACACCTGCACGGGAATGACTAAGCAGCCTACTAACTTAATTACTTAGAAAGTAACGGAATATAATTCGACGCGTATGCTATACCGATCTGTGAAGTATTGGTTGTAAATTTGATGTAAAGTTATGATAACCTGGCGCTCTGATCTTGACAACATTAGATTCTGCCTGAAGAGCAGTGGCTTCGTTTATCGCTGTGCATTGAATTGAAATGCTATCAGCACGAATCATCTCCGATCGGATGACAAATACTGGACCATCGAAGGTTTCGTTGCTCTCCAGAATCTTCCACTGATATCGTGGACGTGGATTTGCTTCTGCCAAACAAACGACCTCATCACCCTCGGAATAGGATTCCTTATGCGGAGACAGCGATGCTTCCTTTGGTCCGTCTGAAACATTATTTAATACTAAAGCGCAAGACTTGTGATCTAGCACTCTGACGAATTACGTCACACTTTAAAATCAGTAATACATCAGATTGGGGATTAGACATTTTACTAATCTTTAGTGATTTATAATGTACGAGAAAACATAACTAGCCTACTTGTCAGCACATGCTGCTTTGCAGGGAAACAAACTTTCACCAGTTTGTTTTTTTCGAAAGTCTGGGTCCGTATTTGGTACAGCCAGATTCATCAGAAGTCTACTTGCAAATAAGTAATTTAATTGTCACACCTAAAGGTTTAACTAAAAGTCATATATACGGAAAACCATGTTCAACCACATATATACGTGCGCATAATAATGTGACAAAAATAAAGCTATATGAAAAACGAAGCAGCCTAAGCCTGCTTTCTAAACAATATTATACAGATAACAAGTGAGCTTGGATGAAGGTGTGCCGTAGAACACGCAAGACAATTAAACGCGCTAAAGTGAATAAAGAAGAATTTAAAATCAATTTAAAATAACTAACTTAATACTTGTACATTGTACAATATGTTATAAGAAATTCAACTTACATAGTACTTGCAAAAGTGGTGAAGTCCACGCGTAGCTGTAATCGGGAATATTGTTAGCAATATTATCTTTAAGCGTTTGGTTTTGAGGTGCTGTGAAGTATATTAGGCATACGTAGCTGGAGTTATGTTTACTAGCATCAGCCGAGACGTTTAGCGTTGAAGTTAGGCTGTTGTGTGTAGATTGTGTGAGGATTCCGTTCGTAATGGCATTTCCATTGAGTTCTTTCCATTCCATCACAGGAACCCAGTTTCCGCTGTATTTGACAACGCACCACATTTCGATGTTATCTCGTTCCTTTGCAGTAGACGTATTCAAGTAACACTCGGAATAAGATTCTACAAAATACATCAAAATAACTACATGTAGGCCTATTTGAAAACCGTATTTCGCTCCATTCCATCAAGTTGTTCAGTCCAGGCTTTAAGCCTGTTCTTGCAATTCCTGCTACATCTATGTTTTAAAACAAATGAGAGCCACCATGTCCTCTGCATAACGAATGCATAAGCCCACTATTGCAGTATATTTTGTCAGGCTATCTAAGTTGTCTTGAATTGTAACAACTATTGAGAAAACGATGGCAGTCTGAAAACAAACTCACCCAGTACAATCATTTGAGCGGAAAATCTTCCGACGTCTGATGCCCTTGATCTGTTTTCTAGTGGCATCAACGTAGTACATATATATTGTCCTGCGTGCTTCAATTCAGTGGAATAGATTGTCAAACTTTCTCCAGGTATTTTGCCGCTAACTGAGTAGTCTTTCGCTGCACTGAAGATCTGCGATTTGCTGCTCAACTTCAGTTCTTCTGATCCACCGACAACAACGAAATACCAGTCAACCCCAAGTATCCCTGGCCCTGGATTACATAATATCGTTGTTTCCTTACCAGCGAAGACGACCAAGTTTCTTGGACCACTCTCAGTGGACGCCATGGACTCTGAATCAGAAAAAAAATAAATGCATTAGCCTTACTGAAAGATCTATTGCAAACAATTTATGAGAATTCTGTAATCTTAGGTAGAGTATACTTTATAACTTATAATTTATAACTATAGTTGAAGAAGATAAGAGCTGTTGCTTAAGGTAACCCCGAGAGGCAGCTGTAATTCCTTAGACCAAGCTCATCAGATTAATCGCTGCAAGGGAAATTAAAACTAACTATATCTACAGCAATTTCTTCTTCAGAAGGAGAAAGGTAGAAAAGTCAATTACAAGGAAGGGTGTAGCCCTGTAACAGTAGAAGAGTTGTCTCTTTGTTCAACCTAGACAGACATAAAGTTTTAGCCACTTCTTTTTTCTAATCCTCGGCATATGTTGTCGGATGATTTCTCCTCCTCGCAATCCAATCTTCCCACTGAAAGTGTACGATCAGTGTAGGCTACTCAATTTATGGCTGAATTCATTTGGGCGCTAATGGAGCAGAAGTCTCTAAACATTTTTCTGTCATGGTGTGAATTTAACCCGGACCTGTCGAATGTCGATTGTACGTAAGCTGTAGCAGCCTAACCATCAGACTATAGCAACTACAGCTAACTACATTCACGTACCTATTGCAATGCGAAGTATCAACCAAAAAACCAGCATTTTGTTCCAGATGTCTTTTGTTGCACAACTCCAGTCGAAACGTTGATGCGACCGTTGTCTATTTCAAATGACTTTGACAACAGAATAATAGCCACGTGTTGATTAATTACTAGGGCGATGCTCGGGTTTGCATCCTATATGGACCGGTGACTCAGAATAGGAGTTTGCAGTTTGCATTTTACTCAGACCCAGTTTAGCTATCAGCTATGCCTGAGTTGACCAAGTGTGCCATGACTGCCTTTCTGGTGGAGAAAAAGTCTTGCACAATTCTTTCAGGTGAAGATGTACAGGCAAGCCAGAGGAAATTCTCGAGAAAATGTTTGGAAGATCCTACCAAAGGAGATTCAGTTCTGCCAAATTATCTTTATTGGTTTAAAGACATTAAAATTTAATACAAACAGGGCAGTGCATCTAAACTAGAGAGCTGCTTTTTGTTAAATTTTCCCATGTGAAATAGGAGCATGAATTATTGTTGAATAGCCAAGAAAGATTACACGTTGCGTATGAAGTAGCTGTTTGTTTAGTTTGTAGTTTGTTTAGTTTATCGCCTGTCCCATAAAAGTTCACATAGGCCCTACTAAAATTCTCGATCTATGAATTAGGAGTTAT
Organism: Aporrectodea caliginosa; assembly: GCA_020284085.1. Lineage (NCBI taxonomy): Eukaryota > Metazoa > Annelida > Clitellata > Crassiclitellata > Lumbricidae > Aporrectodea > Aporrectodea caliginosa. The sequence goes on from JACEVL010000209.1 coordinate 379,141, forward strand.
ACAGCTGCAGTAGAAATACAATCAGGTCAATCATTTATTCTCAAGAAACAAAGCAGTTAATGCTATGTTTCTTGAAAATAAGTGATTGACCTTATTGTCACAATATTTAGTCTCATGAAACTGACAATATGAAAGCGCTTAAAAAAATTATATCTTTTGGCGTAATATGCACATTTTTCTCATCTTTTGGGCACTCCAAAATTAACCTATGGTAACAGCGATCGAACCCTTGAGTTTTAGCCACCCGCTCAAATAATTATGTTAACGTGTTTGGCGTCATTTGAAAACAGAATGCAGCTAAAACGTTGTAAAACTGTGTTTTTAAACAAAAGTTTCAGCGTTCTACTATCAACGCGTGTCCTTGCTCACCTTGTGTACTTAGATTAGTGTAGCCCAGCTGTGTGCGTGGTCTACTTATCTTTACATATTTATCAGTGTCAATGCGCAGACTGAAAGAGTGTGGCCTGCAGTGTCATATTTTATGTGGCAAGCATACGCAAAATTAAATTTCAGTGTGTATACCAGACATACAAATTGTCCGTGCTTTCCTCATGAAGAGCCCCTTCCGAGGAAACCTATATGCTGTAAAACTAGTAGCCTAATTGCGAAACACCACATCGACTGAAGATCAATTTCAATTAAACATGTATTACAGCTTACTAAGTGATGCTCCAAAAGCATCTCAATTATTTTTTCGTTGCCAAACTCTTCACATTCTTATATAATATTGGCGCAATCATTTGGGACATAGCTCCATTATCTTGCTATGTCCTAAACCTCAACGAGCCTTGATGATTGGTCCGGTGTTTTAGAATTCACTGTACAATTCTGTGCACTGATATCACTCGGGCCTGTTCTTGCAAAGAACCCATAGCCCGAGATTTGGTTCAATGGCCTGTTAGATTATGTCCTGGTATATACAATGGCCTGTTGACATGAACTGACAAATTTTACCTGGAGGCTACCATGGGTTGCCTCTTCGAGTATCTCTACAATGGATTGCCCCAGTTGGTTTTATATTAATGAATCATTATGTCCAGGTTGAATGAATAGAGTGTAGCAGCATATCAGATAGTGACAGAGACAAACAGAAAACAAGTGGATAGCCAAAACGTCGCTTACAAGCCATTATTTCCTGTTTGAAGAGCAGATTCCCTTTCATCTACAATTAACTGTTTCGCTTTGTTTTTTGTGACTGTTACAGTTGTAATTGTTCTGCACTAGTAAGTAAATAAGTAAGTAAGTAAATTAGTAGTGTAATTGACTTAATGTGCGATATACAAAATGACTGACTTGCTGACTGGCTGACTGAATGTCTGATTGACCGACCGATTGACTGAATAATTCATTGACTGACTGACTGACTGACTCACTGACTGACTGATTGAATGAATGAACAAATTAACAAAGAATGAATAAGTTACCTACCGGCTGAATGACTGACTTACTGACTCACTGACGAATGAATATGCTGACTCACTGATTGATTGGCTGACTTAATGACTTATTGACCGACTGACTGGTTGGCTGGTTGAGTTGTCGTCTTTATGACTCATTAAGATCAGTTTTACGAGACGAAGTTCGCCCTGTTCTTCGGCTTTATGAAATGTCTTTATTAATGTCCTCAAAATAACTCTGGAATCCTCTATGCAGTCGTTGCCTTTTTTTTTATAAAAGACGCCTCATGGTCTAACACTGATCTATCTTGCTGAATTGTGCAATCCCCTCAAGCTTTGATCCTACTGGGACAAATGTAAGATCAGCTTCCTATGGCTAACTGCAAATTTCCATAAAAGACGCATAGTTTCCGTGCCTCCTCATACGTTCGTCCTCAGCTGTGAAATTCAATACCGCACGATTCGAAGGACTCTTCTCTTTTCCTTCTTTCCTTTCACAAGCAATTGAAAGCTTCTGTTTTCCAGATACCCGTTCTTTTGAGGTGAATTCATAAATTAGCGCCATAAAAATACCGTATTGATAGGCTTAATGATAAAATCTCAACATCTTTTCATTTGTATTCTATGTTTATCTTATTGTATTAACTTAACTCTCTCCCCTCTCGTTCTCTATGTCCTCTCTAACTGAGAATGTTTCTGCCTTTTTCTTTATCTGAGACCGTGTCTCTTTCTCCCTGAGTGTATCTATTTATATAGTTAATAGTTATCTGTGTCTCTCGCTCCCTCTCTCCGTGTGTCATGGGTTTTATCAACCATTTTCTTCTTTCATTCAGCACGTAGTTTCCTTTACCATTAGGGATCAACCTAATTTAAAGGCATCATGACTGTGTTCATGTAAGATTCTAAGTACTTACACACAGCTTCCGGTTAACTTAAACTGATATTATATTATAATAAAGAACGACAAATTTATGTGTAGGCCCTATATATTTCGTGTTGCATGTGACTATGCATCGGTGTTAAAATATTGGCGGCGTTGCCCCTTAATTTACACTTATTTCACGCAGCTGGAAATGATTGAAGCGCTCTCTCTTTCTTCCCTCTTCCTCCCATCCATCGCTCCATCCCAATCTACTCCCGCACAGGATCATCCTTCCATCTCACAATCCCGTCTCCAACAGGCGGGTCTCCGTCCGGTCGGAGCTGGAGGGGCTCAGGTGAAGCGACCTACTGATTGGCCCCGCCGTATTATATTGTCAGTTCTGAATGTACTACATGACATTGTAGCCTAATTGGAACACTGACTACGCTCGTGTCTACGATTTTTATCATACAAATGGACAAAACTCGGTAACAAAGCCACCATTCAAATATTATTATTATACGTTAACTCTTAGCTACTTAACTAAAGAAAGCAGATTATATCCAGGCTAATACAGCAAAATGTCGTTAGAGTGAATTTTAAGTTTCAGAGTGTTTATACACGGTGTTTCATAGCAATTTACATTTAAGTAATTCACAGTAATTATTGATTGAAAATTATTATCGTAAAGGATAAGTTATGAAAGAGGAAAGCTCGAAAGAGCGTATAGAGGCCACCTTACATTACAATCATAAGAATTGTTACACATAATTATGGACCGTCAAGCACAAATAACCTGAACAAGTGGAAATGTATATAAAAATATCGAATACACTTGGATGCAAGAAAACAAAAGGTCCAGAAAATTTGAAATATCAGTATCAAAGCATGAACCTTCAAATAGCAAAGTCTCACCGATGTTAAGAATTTTCAGCTATATCTGGCTAACATAGTAAGACGAATGCAAATATCTTAACACAAGGAGATGCGCATAACTTCTGGACTATAATTATGGTGTTTTCTTGGTTGAGGTTTGAATTAGGCATTCTCACAATTTCACTTATTTAATTATCAATTACACGCGTGACAATTTTTAAAACAATATCGGTTTCCAACATATCCAGTATTTTGTGTAGATTCGTGAAACATGTCTTTTTAAAACTTATTAGGTTCTACAGTTGCCTTGTTAATTGCGGAGACCCGCCTTTGGCATAGTTGGAACAACAGTTTTAAGGTGTTTGTAAAATTGTATATAATTATTTCTTAACTACATAAATACAAACACGTAATGTCTTTTTTTTATTAAAGTGCATTTATTAAGCTTACGCGGCTGTAAATAAATCTGAACCTGTGGCGCGAAGCAATTGTAAAGAAAGGGTTTTCTCATGGTCCCTATAAAGTGACAGTGACGGGCGAGGTTCGAACCCGCGCACTCAGCTGCTCTGCCACACATATACATGCACATGAGCAAGTACGTACCAAGTGCCTTCCAAGAGAATGGCTTTTATTATTCTCTAGAGTGAAATCAATGTCATACACTTCTGCAAAAATATTCTCCACAAGCATTCTCTTAAGACATGCTTACTCAATCCGTATGATGATGTTATGATTAGTCTGAGACATTTAGAAACCTTACATTATTGAGAATAATTACTCAGTTTGTTTAGCTGTACTGATTATCAACCAGATTATCTAGTATAATAAAGTGAATGTTTTACTTGGGTCTGAGTATCATTCAGTATCTGCCTACTTACCGTGAGTATCCTTTAGTACAGCGGTTTCCAAACTTTATGCTTATTGCACCACCAGGTAAAAAAATCTAAAGTTGGCGTAACACCCCGCAAAGGTCAGATCAAAAACCTTGCGGGCACGAAATCCCCTTGTAATTAGCCTAATTATTAGGGGAACATCGTAAAATTAAACACGTAGGAAATGTAAAGCGTCGTAAACATGGAATAACTAATCAAAGAAAGATGGGCATAAACTTATAGAAAATTCAATTTTGGGGAGATTTTTTTCGCGTACCACTTATCGAATCCTGGCGTACCACTAGTGGCACGCCTGTCACCGTTTGAAAACCGCTGCTTTATCATCTACTTACTGTGAATATCGAACTTAGACTAAATCCATTTATCTAGGTTATTATAATGGCTGATAGGTAGGCCCTAAAAGTGGACTAACTGGTGTTTGGGTTTCATACCACGCAGGACAATATGAAGTTGGGAATTCCTTGTTGAACAATGCGATGCGTGTGCGTTGAAAAGCAGCAGCGTTGATAATTCATGTGTAGAAGATCATGACAGAAGAAATGGCTTGGTCATGTATTCTGTTGGAGAACTCCAAAAGCAAGATTGAAGGAAGGACATTAAGCAGATCCACCTAGATGCTGCTGGACTGGATGATGGTGGATAGAGTCAGCAATCTGAAGGCAGATAGCCATGACATTCAAGAGTAGCGTCATTAGACTTTGAATCCGTAGCTTCATAGAACTTGAAGAAATACCTTACTCTACCTTACCTGCTGATAGAAACGCCGTCAATTGGCGTCACTAGTTGGAAGTTAAAGTGATAGAATTTATTTTTCTCTCGGCTGTAGGGCCTCGTAGACTTTGGGCTTTGCAGCCACTTCCAGGTCAGCCGCTGCCAGATACTCGTTGACAGGTCTTGAGAACTCAAACGGAACAGAGGCTGGTTGATTGGAGGGTTCTGGTGCGATCTCAAGGTACAAGGCGTTCTGGGCGGTGACTCCCGGTGCGTCTGGTATTTCGTCGTAGTCAACAGATGATGGTGGTCGTGGAGACAGATAATCAGTAGTATCGAGTGGATGATGCTTGACTGTTGGCAGAGGTAGGCTGAGGTTGTAGCGGCTGACGCGGCTCAAAGGGGTCTTGGGATTGACCGCATCGCATTCTCTTCCTGCTGCTATCGGAACCGCTCTAGAGTTGCCACGCCCTGGCAAGTGCAACCGTTTTTAAAATAAAAATACATTTAACGTAAGCTTGTCAATAGATCACTTTATAGGTAATCTGAGACAGCGCAATACAAGTGTCTGAAAATGCACTAAGTATTGCTTAGAAAATAAATACACACGGTGTCCAGAGGAAAAGAAACCTCAGGATAAATTTCAATAGCTGAAGTAGGCCTATATGAAACGCAAACAGATTTGAAAATCCGACATTTTTTAGTGTTAATTATTAATTATGTCAATTGATAGTATTCGCCTTTTTTCTGGAAATTCTTCAAAAAACACTCACCTATAAGTAGAAAGAAATTTAATGACTATATTAAGAGACTTATCTTCTGCTCTGGTAGCCATTATGGGGGCTTGATTTAACGCTAATAATAAGTTAAAAAAATTAAAAAGTCATTATTGAGGACCGCTAATTTACTTAGAAACATTCTAAAAACAACTGACAAGAAAACACTTTTTACTTCAATATAAAGTTCATTTAATATTTTGATAAAGTTAATTCAGTTTGCCCATAGGTTTCTACGTTCTTAAAACTGTTTGTTTGCCAGCATTGCAGTCTGCATAAAAGTCTCGGTGTTTTTATATTAGGCTATACGAGCTTTCTGTGATCACTCGAAGGACTTGAAAATGGCGATAGGACATAATGTTAAACATGTGACTTAAGTGGGCATATATATAGTAGTTCCAAGAATACAGCACATATATCAGTGCCTTGATGTAGCTAATGAAATGGGTTTAACTATTAGTTAGATTCAAAATTGTGTATCATCTTAGACATTGTGTTCTATCCTATTGATCATAGTTGGCAGTAATCTGCTATATATTAAGTTATATGTCGAATGTATGCAAATGTCCAATATATAAGCTTCGACGATTTCAGATCTGATGTAAACATTTTTCAGGTTTTATATACAAGAACATTGGCTAGATTTTTTAAACAGAGGAAACGGAATGCATTCAGTAGTTTAATAGGCTAGTTCGGGTTTAAATATTTGGAAAATTGATTTCGATGGTGGGCGTTAAATTAATTTATTTTGAAAAGCAGTGTAAGACTATAATTTTTGTTTTAAATGTTTTGAGTAAGTGTAGTTTGTAACTTCTCTCAATGCGAAATTATATTTCTATTTTCACTTGCAGACAATGAGTGATTGTTGACTGCAACTTCAGAAGCCGGTTTTCAGACTAAGCCTAGTTGGGCGTGTCATTTTCTGGTTATTAATTACTCAGCACCTAATTCGGAAAAAATGAGTAAACATTTCTGCCTGCTAACAGCTATACCCAAAAAGAAACGAATCTCTGCTTACACTTGTAATTTTTGTGTTTTTTGGCTACGTGATGTATGGAATTGACAAGGAAATTTTCACTGTTAACAGTAATTAAAATTCGCACGAGTAGTCAAAACAGACTATAGACCAAGTATACTTACTTTTTATTTTAGTTATTGCGATGTACACGCTCAAGCTCGCTATTATCAAAGCCGAAACAGCAAGTGTCACAACGAGAAGGATTTTCAGGATTGTGGAGTCACTGCTCATACATCGCTCTGTGTTAAAATATTCAATAATCAGCTAAGCAAACACATTTGGTGTCAAACTGATAACCTAAACGAAAATTAATGTTGTGTTCAATTCATAATTTATTTGTCCTTGTCATAAGCAGTATGTTGCATTGATCTGTTGGTGATATGATATGCAAGTCAATAAGCGATTCAATCAATCAATCAATCACACAAAAACCAATAACTCAGCTACAGGGTCGTTTGATGTGGGAAGGAGCGAATACTCCTATCATTTTATCGTGCAACAAAGATATTATAATTATGAAGCCTGATAATATGGCGACTTTTTCAGAAGAACGTAGTTTTCTTTATTATGACCAATTAACAGTATTGTGAGATGCTTTAATTTTCTTATATGATTATTCACATGGTGATCAGTTCATATGGTAGGCCTAATCGGTCTTTCCATCCCTTTTTATTTTATCCAACTCGTCGTCGTCGTTGTTATTGCCCTCATAATTATTGTTATTCTCAATATCTTCCTCTTTCCTCTTCCTTCTTTTCTTAATTATCATCGTTGTGCTCGCCGTTACTTCCTTGTCTCGTCTCTAGTAATAGTCAAAATAAATACATGGAACATTTATACACTAAATACATTTGCACACTTTGAAATCAGATCAAAGGCAACTACTGACGTTTTACTGAGAATCCTGCTCTGACTTCCTTGATCTGATTGGTCGCTGGATTTGTTGCCCTGCACAGGAACTGGTAAGGCTGATCCCGTATCATCTCCTCCTTGATGGTGACTGTGGGACCACGTGTGACCGCTTGAGTGTCCAGGTTCAGCCAAAGAACCTCGGGCTTTGGGTTTCCGTCGGCCATACAAGTCAGATTGTCGTCTGGGTAGAAGACATCGCCCGCAGGAATCACCCTCAGATTCCGAGGTCCATCTGAACGTAATATGAAGCAGTGTACAGTCGAACAGTTCTTTCCAATTGGTCGATTCGTATTTTAATTGCCATCACATACGCGTTAACTTTCCTAAGACTCCATTTGTTACCCTTCCTTACTAAGACCCGCTTGCTCACTCGTTCATTATGTGACTCGCTCTTTCGTTGACTGACTGACTGATTGAATGAATGACTGACTGACTGTCTCACTCACTCACTCACTCACTCACTCATTAACACTCACTCACTCACTCACTCACTCACTCACTCACTCACTCACTCACTCACTCACTCACTCACTCACTCACTCACTCACTCACTCACTCACTCACTCACTCACTCACTCACTCACTCACTCACTCACTCACTCACTCACTCACTTGCAAACATACAGATGGACAAAGTGACTGACAGACAAACACAGACTGAGAGCAGACTGACGGAGAAGCAGGCAGGCAGAAAGACAGACAAACAGATAGACAGACAGAGACACGGATAGGCAAAGATAGAGCCTGATAACACGGTAGCTTGATATACTGGGAATAAATGAGTCTTGATGCAGCTACTGGGCAAACATAGGGCCTACAGATGTAGAATTTCCCTCTAATTTCCCAATTATGTCTTAAGCTAGGCTTAGTCCCTTAGGCCTAATAAGTTAGACTATAGACCATTTGGATGCAGTGTATAGACGAACAAACAAATCAACACTCATTAGTAGTGTATGAGCACTGCCTAACACTGAGCTATCTGAAGAGGATTTTCATAAAAACCCGTTAACGTCATGTAATTTTCCTGAAATGTAATTGGGCACTTGGTGGCAAGGTCATATCTTACCAGGGCTATTTTGCCTCACAACAACTCTTTTCGTTTCTTTTTCCCGCTTTCACGCTTTCTCATTCAAATTCAGCGGTAGGCCGACTTGTTCAAATCTGTCACATATATGTGTGTAATTAGGTCTATGTATTCATGTAGCGCCCATTAAATACTCACGAAGGACCTTATCAGTATAATTCACGGTAAATATCCTCAGTATCCTCCTGTTTTGCGGTCTTGACCTATTGACCTAGCTAGCCAAGAAAACATGACTACCGTGATGTTATATAAATCTCAGAAATTTTTCAGCGCTGCACAAAAGTCACACCAGGGATACCAGCTTAACTACCGGCTCTACAGCAATTCAAGTCCGCAATAGACGTATTATTTGGCTCGTTTCCGTGCCAGGTCAGAATTAATCCGGGGAAAGTCAAGCCGAGTAGAGAGCATGGTGCTATGGTAGAAATGGTTGATGGTGGTGACACTCTTTCAAATAATCATGCTGAGAATTTTCAAGAACATACGCGTTCGAGTGTCGAAATTATTATTGGAAAGTGGCTAAGGTTGACCAGGGTGAGAATTGCCGAGGGTTGGGGTTAGGGGGTTCAACCCCCCAGTCTTTCTTAGGATCCCACAGCAGGGTCTACATTTCACACCCAAACTGCACATAAATCAACGTCTAACCCCGAAGTTATTTTTCACAATTGTTATACTGAGGTTAACAAAGAAAAGTGTGATCGTATTAGCTCTGATTAGTTATTATTTTAAATTTTGATCTCTAGATTGTTTGATCCAACAACGGTGGTACAAGTACAACCAAAAAGCCCCTCTTGATACGACTAATGTACTAATTATTAACTAATAAAATTAACCTCAACTTACACTGCACTTGGATATAGGATGACGTCCAGTTGTAATTATAATTGGGTGTGTTGTTAGCGACTTTGGGATTCAACATCGTTGAGGAAACTTCGAAGACTGTTTCGTGGATAAATCGAGATCCATTCAGAGAGAAATCGGCAACAATAGTCAACGTTGATACGGCGCTGTTCTCTGAAATGGCGGGTGTGATATCCAGCGCGCGTTCCTTCGATTTGTTGCCGTTGGCCATTCTCCACTTCATGACAGGAACCAGAGATCCAGTGTAACTTAACATGCAACAGACTTCGAATGCACCGTGTCCTTCTATTTGGATGGCACCACTTCTCATCTGACACACTGGATCAGCAGCTTTTAAAACACAATTCATTGCACTTAAGCCGACTGATGCAAGAAACTGATTCACAAAATTATAATTGAGTGACTCATGTATGCAGCCATGGTTTAACTTTGTGTTAGCAATATCAACTTTTCAATATTTCAACTGATCTAGTATTTTCATTGTATTTAGCGTTTTCGCTCTCAGTATCATAGCTTTTTCATGGCGTGGTTTTCAGTGTTCATACTGACATACTCCACATCACTTGAAACGTGGTAGTCACAATGTCATGTACTGCTGCATAACTGTATTTGGTAGTATCATGAGGAGAAAATATACAGAATATATATAACACAGACATATATACTAGGGTGGTTCTTAAAAACAAAAGTGTGAAACTAATGTTCGCCAAGGTTCCATTTGGTTCCATTCCATCCAGAAACATCACACAAAAGTTGTTTGAAAAAATTTTAATATTTAGGACTGCCACAACACCGTCAAAGTTTCACCCTTTATCAAATATAGGAGCACTCGAACAGTAAGCATAATAGTTGTAATCAACCATGAAATGTGAACACTTAAACCAGGAATAAATTCAACTGCCTGTAGTAGGTCCAGATTACAGCACAATTACATTTATTGCATGCCTGGTTACTAGTGATTACACTGATTAGTGATTAAAATTATTTATTAGAGTTATTATTATTATTGAGGAAATGGTAAAAAGTTAATAACTTCTACAAATATGGTCATATTCTGAAAATTAACACATCATTTTATTCAGTTTTAAGAGCTCTTTCTAGCGGTATATTGAATGGCAGTTAATTAGTTTTCAATTAGAATATTTTACAAGAAAACCTACAATTTTCTCGAAAAACGCTTTGTCTCGTAACTTTGGCCCTCTGGTGGGGGCGGAAGACATTAATATTTTTTTTCAAACTTTGAACACTGTTTGATCCATGCCATTAGGCAACTTTTGGTTGCTATTACTTTTCGAATTTCTAATTTTCGCTTATTTTCCACTGCACCCTTTTGTGTATGCTTGTTCGAATAGATTTGTGGTTATCGGTCTCCAGGAACTCACGGATCAAAATACCACTAAAATGCCAATAAAAATTAATAATAAACAATCAACTTGTGCTAGCAATATCAACTTTTCAATGTTTCAACTGGTCTAGCATTTTTCATTGTATTTAGCAGTTTCACTGTCAATGTCATATCTTAGCTTGTTCATGGCGTGGTTTTCAGTGTTCATACTCCACTTCGTTTGAAGCGTGCTAGTCAACTGTAGGCCTACTGCTGCATAACTGTATTGTGTAGTATATCAGAAACGTCAACTATTTCAAGACTTGCATCTCCAGAACCGAGCTGGAGATGCTAGTCTAGAGATTTAGGCGAAGTGACCGTTCTGGAAAAACTTCTTTCTATTCTTGTGCTTATTCATCTTCCTCGTCATAGATATCATTTCCACTTCCGTCAAGTATTATCGAAGACTAATCAACCTGTTTTGCCTCATGCTATTCGCCAGGTAGTGCCAGCGTTCACCATCATGCAGTCGATCCCCGAATTATTCTAGAGCTATTGTTAACTTTCAGAAATTAGCATGCATTATCTACATTACATTCGCACATAATTCAAACTAGTGTGTATGGTGCCTTACACAACTTAACCAACGCGTGGAGAATATAGCCATCCTTGTAGACTTTATAAAAAGGTACTACAAGACAAGTTGGCCTACTTCTAAGAATTTTGAGTAAATTTCTGGAAAATGGAAAGATGTTGTATTGCAGCCGTTTGTGCATTTGTAGCCAGTGATGCGATATGAGAAGCTATTATATTGAAGCTTAGGTGATTTTTAGACAGCACGCTGAGCACGGGGTAGATTTCCCTCGATGGATTGGAGGCTGTTATGTGGATGGTGAAAGTCAAGGAGGTTTATAGCCGAGTACGCGGCAACTGTTGCAGAATTCTAGAAGCAAATACTTGAGTCACATAAGCGACGCACAGATAATAGATAGCTGAAAATGGTCGATATTCGAACAGACACCATAATACAGAAACTCAGAAAATAGACTGATGATTATAATTAGACAATTCATATGATTTCATGAATAGCGAGCTACCAATAGGGGCGTAACAACGTCAGATGTCAGCGCAAGTGATGGGAGTATACGGAGAGTCAGAAGACAGCTGGATGGTCGATTATTATTTTGAAAACATTACGCCCTAACTCTCTCAGCCTCCTTAATGGATCTTCTTACAAGTTTAAGAGAGTCATCTTATAGGCTATCATAAGAGTATTCTTAAAAGCTACTAGACATGTCTCCAAGACTTCTCAGTTTTGAGACTGAATAACTTACCAAGAACGACTACCTGCGCTGCAGCACTTTCAATTGTCATCGAGCCAGTCTTTTCCTTGACCATGCTCGTACACGTATAGAGCCCTGCGTGTTGCTTCTGCGCCGACATGACCTTCAGCTTTTGTCCGGTTATTTCACCGTTCAGAGTGGAACCGTTGAAGATGGGATTGACGACTTGATTTTCGTCGTTGATTTTACGCTCCGATGAACTTCCCACCGGCGTATGGTACCATTCGATTATATTCGGATATTCATGAGATGTGCTGTCGTTATCCCAGCGACAGGACATCTCTATGGACTCACCGGATCGCACAACGAGATTCATCGGACGTTGCAACATTGCAGCCGATGCTAAATCGAAATTATAGTATATTATATAATAAATCAATATATCAGTATAATATTAGTAAAATTTCACGTATAAACAAACATGGCTTACAGAAACTCCTACTGAATTATGTTTTTATATTAGATTTAACCATAACCATAACCATAACCATAGTTTTTTATTGCCTCAAGTAACAAAACATCATATTTGTACAACAACAAATATTGCAGGTAACAAAAAGCAAAGGGAGGACCTTTAAGGGACTACTGTCCCACTAGCAGGGTAACCCAAGCACGAGTGAAAAATTGATGGCAACAGGTTATGAAAATAGATTCCTGAGATACTAAAGTCTTAACTAGTTGACTAATTCGTAGTCTTGTTTGGTGCTTCAAACGCGCTAAATAGCAGAATATTTTTAAGCAGGCCCCCATTAAGCATACCGGTAATCTAACATTAAAGTGGTAATAAAACTATGACCACGACTCATACTATGATTTCAAATTTGCATTTTTCTGATCTCAGAAAAAAACGAAACGAATACTGATCTTGATGAATATTGAATACGCAGATACCGTACCTTATTTGACATCCGAGAACATGCAATGAAATTTTTATGAACTTACACTAAAAGCTCAGATAGACCATTCAAAAGATGGAGCTCCACCTCATGATATTATAAGCATTTCAAAAGACGGTAGCATAAATTTATACCTGGTTTAGGTTCGAATTATTAGAATCAGCCTATAAGGCCTTCTACTTTCAAAGCTTTATAGCAACACGAAGAAGATGACTATGGTTAATAATAAGTTATAACGGAGTCTGACTTCTAGAATACATGTAGCGAGTACAAAACTAGAATCTTCAGGGCTTCTCTGATTTGATAGAAGGTGTTCGAGTAAGTGCATAGTAACATACATGCATACAAATATATTTATATATGCATCTAGCCTACAGGAGATATTTTGTTATGAAACTTTTATTTCATGACTGTTCAGTGATAGATAGCAGCTACTTTAGACGAGGTATGACTTCAACTATTACTTAATCACTCTAAGGAATTTAATTTTCAGAATTACTTAATAAATAGTCTTACAAATAAATTTGATTACTTTTAAACTATTTTTATAACTACTTTTGCTCATGTCGTAATACTTTTTCGGCCGTTCTCGTGCTTAGCCTACATTTAATCTTTCCAAACGGACGAACTATTATTAACTACACATTGCCGCTTTATTAATTCAATACCAGGTGCCTATTCTACTACCTGCGAAGCCCTGTTGTCAACTGTGCCGGAGAACTAATTTAAAGAAATTGGAGAATACTGTAAGTTGATAAGCATGGTAAATAGGAAACTCTTCTCCTGAAGAAGTTGCCTACTTTGACAAAAACAGCAATTAAGCACAAAATGATATTAAAGAAGTAATATAGGCCTACTTTGACAAACAGTCAAACACAGTAATTGAACACAAAATGATATTTGTAGTTCAACTACCAGTTGCAACTACATTTGAAAAGAGTAGTTAACTATTTCTGAATGATGAAACATAGTTTGGCCACCAGATTAAACCAGACTAGTTAACTTAGGCCGATAATTGTGAGTTTTCATCCATGACGGTTCGTCCCGCAGACTTTTATCCCGCAGTCCAGGCCCCGTATAATAAAACTTTGACATTTGCACAATTTCCTGCTACGGAAGGGAAAGAAAAATAGAAAGTGTAAAAATGTTGACTAGTGCAAAAGCTGTTTAAAATAATAACTGAATGACTTATGGGTTCATAGAGTGAAACGTTAAATGCTGTTTAAATAATAACTGAGTGGCTTATGGGTTCATGCAGGTATAAAGCGCTGAATTTCATTAGATTGAGAAACTTCCATGTTGAGCTTCCATGTCTAGGTTGATTTTAAATAGGGCTGGGCATTTAACGCGTTATTAGCGCGATTAATGCGTTAATTAATTAACGCGATTAAATTTTTTAACGCAGTTAACGCGATTGTCACTGCGCCCAATTATTTCTAGAAATGCGCTAAAACAATTCTTGATAGAACCGCTCAGTTTAAATTTTAAACTTAAAAGTAAACACTGAAAAGTAAAAATAAGTAGTAGGCTAAAAGCATTGTGTGCTTTTTGTTTATTGACTGCAATAATTGATATAGCGCATATTCAACGTAATTACTCCGAGTCGGTACAGTAGGCTAGTTGTTATCTATTATAGTGACATGCGTTAAAAATTAATCGCGGCGTTAAAAATTTTAATCGTGCTATTAATTTCGATTAAAATTTTTAATCGTTGCCCACCCCTAAATTTAAAACGTTTAAAAATAACATTTATAATATTTTGTATATTGCATCTCTATTCATACCAATAGAGATGCAATATGCATCTCTATTGGTATGAAACCGTTGAAACGCCATTCCCGTCCTAATAGACCTATCTCTGCACTGCCAGAAACTTAGGGCCTACCGAAAGCATTCAAAGTGTTTACTCATTTACAACTCTATGAAATGTTCAATCTATTCTACCTTCTATGTAAATATAAATGTAAATCTCCGAAATAATATATCTTAGCGCCATATGAAAGCAGCATCATTGTCACCAACTTGTCGGCGGCTCTATATCGAGTCATGTCAGAAAGAGGCAGGCTGTTTGTCCGATTTCCATTCAAGGTAAAATCTGGGGGTTAAGCGGCAAAGATCTGCACTGATGGTGGTCATCATATTGTGCACGAACAGAACCAGCATAGGATAGCTTGAAAAGTTCGACTTTCAGTAGGCCTGTTGAGGGTTTTGCCGGAGAGAGAAAGCAAGCAAGACAGGGACTGTTGAGACTGGAAAGCGAGAGAGAGAGAAATTAGATAACTGGTGGAGATCTTTCGGGTGTTTGTTCCAATTAAGAGCTGGCGCAGGGATAGTTTAAAGAGAGGTTGCAGAATTTGAGAGAGGAGACTCAAAGGCCAAAACATAGAAAGGTATGATGAAGAACGTTTAGACCAGGACGATTGGATAGTTAAGAGCTGACGACTGTAATGGGGTTGAAAGGTCTGAAGGTATTGTAAGTGAGAGATACAATCTTTCAATGGATACGTTGAGGGAATGTTAGCCAGTGATGTGATTTGATAACTTAAGCTACGTGGTGGTGTTTGGAAATTGTTGATTACTGCTCTGGACAGAGCAGCCTGGATTGTTTTAGACGTTTTATGTGAGATTATTCGATGCTACAGCAAAGGGCGTTGCAGTAGTCGAGTATCAAGTGAACAACTGAAGTGGCTGTTGTGCATGACGTCTTATAATCAGGGATGGGAAGAAGTCGACGAAGTTCAGGAGTATGCATATAATAAGTGCGTGCTAACTGAGTGATGATTCCAGGATTGCGGACTGGAGAAAAATAAGATGATTTAGAGCGTTTGAAAGGATTGAGGAAAGAAAGATGTGAAGAGTTCTGTGTCGTCAGTATATTCTATTCTATTCTAGTTACGGATTTATAAAGCGTCTCTCACAGTACAACCTAATCAGAGGCTTCCTGTGCGAAGGGCCCCTCGAAAAAATTAAAGTCTTAAGAGAATGAGTAGAAACAGTAGTGCCCCCAGATAACATCACAGCTCGAGTATAAATAGCAGGAAGGTCATTCCACAGCAAACTTTAAGGGCAAACAGAGGCATAGGCACGATGTTGTGCTGAAATTATATAGTATAGAGGTATTGAATAAACAGAGGAATAAGTTTTGCTGAGTGGGGATGTGCATAGAATGAATAGGAGGGTTTCCTGAGAAAAGAACCGTGAGTGTGTGAGGATTAGATGAGTTTACAGCAACATTAGGACCAACTGAACTTGAGGAAAGTATGACTTGGTCCGAGATAGGGCAGTACTTTTCGGCATAACCACATACTCAGTCTCTATCAGCAAATGATGCACTTGTATTAGCATAAATGCAAATGGGAATCAGTTGTGTTAAGTTAGACTCAAGGCATTAGAGAGCACATGCAGGTGACACCAAACCAGAAGGAGCCAAAGTCGGGTAAAGGTTAGGGTTCTATACGAAACCGGGAACAGAAAAAGTCTCCAAATACACACAGATAAAAATTTGAAAATACAGTGGAGCTTTGAACCCACGAAACCCATTGCATACGAATTTGCTCCAACTCGGTCTGTGCAGCACTTGGAGCTCCCGCTCTTCAATTTTTGACCTTTTCATTGTCGACGTGGCTTGTTCGACTGCTTGGAAACACAAACTATGATGCGAATAGAAATGACAAGATGACTCAGTGCTCGACATAACAGCCACTTAAAATTGAAGATAAGCTGGAGAGAATAATCAATGTAACCTGGAAGACATACCTCGAGGCATATTGAGAAGTTGCAAGAGGATCAGCAGGGCTATGTGCATCGTGTAAGAAGGCATTGCAATGGAATAAAAGATCGACTATCAAAAAGTCCAGGTAGCCTATGTCAGAAGAAATGAAGCGAACAACGACAGGAGCAACATAGATAGATCGAAGGAACTTCGGTTAAAGTAGAATAATTGATCGCGTAATGAAGAGGCATCAGAATCCACGGGGGCGTTCTGGATCAAGATATTCACCCGATGTTTTGACATAAATGTAATCTAGTTTAACCTATTACTTACAAAGCGCAGGTTTATTTATAATACACTGACATCAGTTAACAGTCGTAACAACTTAGTCTAAAATCGTAATCATGAGAGATGAGTAAGTCGTCAAATACAGATATAATACTTCATCAGGAGAGATATCTTAAAGTGGAAGCCACAATTTGATGAGAAATAAGAATGCTAGGGACAACGAGGTTAAGAAGGACATTTAGGCTTTTGACAAAAATACACAGCATTGACATGCAGCCATATTCGAAGCATCCAAACTATAGTGAAGGCAAACACTAACAAATTTCAAATACAACGTAATGCCTCTGGGCATTTCCGAAACTTACCCTTGTCCCTGAAGCATACCCATGCCAACAGGAAATGCAACACCGTTAAAATCACGGTTTTATTCATTATTTAAAACATTGAAACTGACAACACGATCACAGATGTTGCAGCTACAACATTATTAAACTTCTGCTTGCCAGGCCTACCAGTAGCTTCCCGTTTCTGAACGCTAACCCACGCCTATATTTTAGCCTCTATTAGGCCACGATAACTAATTGGCTTGCCAGAGTAGTACTTGGGCAGCCGAAAAAGAATATGTTTCAAGCGAATTTGTCTGCGTTCGTACTGAGCAACAATAGGGTCTATATTTTGTAAATTTTTTGGAAAATTTTAAATTAGCACAACACACTCAACTCTTGTACACTTAAGTAAAAGACTGACCAAAACGAATGATTCTATAAGTGTGGAATATCTATATCTCTCATTGAACGGACTGCTAGTGTGAAATCAGGAGGTCACACAGTCATGTGGATCTATATGATAATCAACGGAATGCATTTTGCCAGCAGACCTACATATCGCCATCCATGGTTTTTATAGGATTCATATTCGAATTTGTGCTTATCGTGATCAAACTTGGAAAACCACAAAAATAAGGAACGTGGTTTAAAGTACCATAAAAGTGACTCAGCCCTGAAAATTATGTGGTTAATCGTGCTCTGCTAATAACCCTGCATCGGTATAATTATATATTCAACCTCTGATCTGACGTTTTAATTATACCTTAATAACAGTTGGTAAACAGACAGATTAGACGCTATAATTGTCGGGGCAACCCACGGAATATTCCGCCATTATCAGCGCAATGCAAACATGAACTTTACAAGAGGTAGCCTACTCCACAAAAGGTCTTTCAACGAGTAAACCAAAGTGTAATACATGGTAGACTACAGAGAGACTGCGAAATTGAGACTACGAGAGGAAGTGAACAGAGGGTGAGAAGCCAGAAAGAACAAGGAAGCTTGAGTGACTGAACGATGGGCTAATGACGTTATAATTATGAGAAGGCTGGGAAAGCGCTACGTTTCAGTGATGTTTGTGCTGAGGGACATTTAGTCAATACGTGGTTTTTAGAAAAGTGGTTTTGCGAAAGCGTCTTGCCTTTTAGTGACCGTGAGGGTGAAGAGAAACGAACGAAAGACCAGTCTGGGTTTGGCTCCCATAGATCGCATTGTTGAACTTTAGCTACCATCACCGTATAAGTGCTATGATCTCCTGGGCATGCCACACGAAGCCTGTAAACCGCTTGCAAGTTGCAAGGTTCACCCATGCCGCTTATGAACGAACAAATCCTATTCGAGAGACGACCAACTGATTGCATATCTGAGGCATGGCAGTTATTTTGGTATGGAGAGAAGAATGGACTGCAGTGAATGACACTAACCATTTCCTCATTGTCTGCCTGTGTTCCAGGCTCTAACCTGCCGTTTCAACTCTAAACACCATCCACCTTAGCGTCCTTAGACGTCTGACCGTCTGCCTTCCGGACACCGTGGGATCTTGACGTGGTACCGATATCACCCGCCTATCGATCATGTTAGACTAAGCGCCTGCGAATTAGCTGCTTCCCGTAACTTCGCTTTTTGGGCGCTGTAGAAATCTCGAGATTACGATTACGATTACTACTTCATCACAAGGGAGCCAGAAAAAAATCTTGTGTGCGTCTGTGTCAATCTTCTCCGATCTCTCGTTGAACTGATAGCTCCACCTCTGGGCCTACGACTTTGACTAGGATTTGGATTGGGTTTTAGCTCTGGATTGGGGTTTTGATTTGTACATGTAGAGGCCTTACAAGCGTTCAGCTTTGAATTCTTTCATAGGAAAGCTACTAGACTGATTTTAATCCCACTGTGGCAACTCTGCTGAAGACTTAGTAATAAGTAGGCCTATTCTTCGCTCCCAGAGGTCCAGTCAGCCTATCATTCGCGAGATGGCGCGTTGGTAAAATGAGATGTAGGACGTGATGGGGCCTTGATTGTCTGCTCTATACAGTTAAATTCGACTCCCTGTCTATACAGTTAAATTCGACTCATGTAATAACTTGTGATCATCCGTTCATACTATTATGTAACGGGGGAGGTAGTGTAGTGGTAACATCACTGGCGTGAAGAGCAGTAGGTAGAGGATCGCTTCCCGTACCCTCCCAAAGGTCCACTCAGCCTTTCATTCGCGAGATGGCGCGTTGGTAAAATGAGATGTAGGACGTGATGGGCGCCTTGCATGGCTGCCGTATAATACAGCTAAATTCGACTCCTGTAATAACTTGTGATCATCCGTTCATACTGATTTTTAATCATACTGCGTAATTATTATTACTATTATTATTATTATTATTATTATTATTATTATTATTATTATTATTATTATTATTATTATTATTATTATTATTATTATTATTAATAATATTAATATTATTATTATTATTATTATTATTATTATTATTATTATTATTATAAAACAGTTTTTGTTTCTCTAAGATCAGAGTTCTAGGGCCCCATTGTTGCAAGGCATGCGACAGCGTTGAATCGCTGGACAGTAACAGAGATCTTTTGAAAAAGGAAGAAGGTTTCTTGTGGATCTTCCGTTGTTCTGGTCAACCGTCTGCCGAGTTCCTTGATGAAAGCCAGGCCCTCCTGGTCCAAAGGTCCCATCGTCTCTATCGCGATTGGAGTAAAAAGGTATCTTGTTTGAAGCTCCTCGTATTTGTTCTTCTTTCTAGTCGAGGCTATTTCCGCCGCTCCTCCCGCCGCTACAGCTGTCTCGACCAAGTACGACGGCGCAAAAGTGTCTACAATTGTGACATCCCAAATCCGGGGAACGCCCGTTGTTCCATGGAATCAGGGTTTGGCCATCTGGTCTTTTCCCATCCAATCGGGCGAGGCCAGTCGGTTCCCTGATCGACAGTATGTACCTGCCCTGATAAGGCTGCGTAGCTTCGATTTCATTGATGGAAGAGTGTCTGGTGTCTGCCGAAACCCAACGTGCAAGCCAAACCGTGCGATCCTCTGGCTGAAACCATTGTACCACATGGACATGTGTGTGGGGCACGGGATGACCGCCCCCAGTCTCAAGCCCACCGCTACTTACCTCCTTATATTTCGTCATTCGAGTCTTAAGCCTTGAGAAGCTAGAGGGAGGGCGAATAGCCATCCGAGGCGTGTGGGGCCTGTATAGCACATGAGCCTGGCCCGGTCGTACGAATCCAGAGAGTACGATGTGTTATCTCCCATGGCCATCGAGACCAGCGATGTGTCCCATGAAGACTGTTTGCCGTCTGTGCATGGGAAGTCCATCGTTTCTGCCATGCTCTCTGCCATCGGGTTCTCACTTCCACGATAAGTCGTCAGGCACCTGAGTGGATTGAGGATGAGCGATTGGGTGAGTTGAGATCTTGCGGCTGAGGCTAAAAAAGCTGGAAGTGCCAACCGAAGATGCTCTTCTTATTCTGATCGCTCATCCTGATAGGCATGGCAGCGAGTGACCATTGATCGTGAGAGAGCGATGTTGAGGATGCTCTCGGTGCCAGCTCGGCGAATCCGCGTCGAATTTCGCCCTGGTGGTCATGACAAGGCGTGCAGCGGAGAATGTATATAAGCCTCAGAGCCCCAATTGAACATCGTAGTATCAGGAATGCATCTTGTCTTATAATCTGTCTCCCAGATTATTATTATTATTATTATTATTATTATTATTATTATTATTATTATTATTATTATTATTATTATTGTGTATTTATAAATTATTATACGTTATAATTTTATCTTATAAAGTTGAAGACCTCTCTGGATTAATCACTTTTCTGCATTTTAATTATCCCTTTTAGCTATAGCTGCATTTTCAACTTACTGTAATCTATTATATTAGATAATAAAAACTGTTATGGCATGGTTGCGACTGTCGCTGACTCGCCGTTTCAGTTGCGGAGGTGAGAGAGAAACAAAATTTGACGCCGCACAGCTGCGGCACCACCTACTTTTGCTCTTTAGATTTTCTCTGCACTTTGGCACGACATTTTCAGTTTTTTTCAGATTCAGCCCGCCTTAGTTCAGCCTCTTACTCGTTTCATTCATATGAATGAATGACATGAATAGATATTGCGAGTGTCTGTAGTTAAAACAGGTAGGCTGAGGAAGGAGAACTAGTTACTGTTAACAATTAGGCTGTGCTTTTACCCATAGGCCTATCTCACAGTAAAACAGTTAAAAATAATATAGTGCGAAAGAAACGGAGCCATAGAATGGAGCAATGAATGAACTAGAGACAACAACAATTTGCATATTTACGAAAAAATGGAGCGCTCATAAATTACTATTTAAGATTTTTAAACTTTTTGTTTATGTCACATTCACAGGTTTCACTGGCTGTGTGTTGTCCATTATAGCATTATACTCTACAAAGGCACAGCTGCTGCTGCTGCATTCTTCAAAGATTAATTACCGTAATTATTCCGCAGTACAGTGACGGTGCAAAAACGGCTTACTGTGCGCAGTAGAAGTTTCACTTTTAATAACAATAACAATGAAATCAAGCGATGCATTTTATTTACTGGATTATTTGGATTTTGGATGATAATATAATATGCTCATATTTAGTAAACAATACAAAGAAACTGCTTCCTTTTCTACAAGAAATGGTTAGTGTTTAACGTCAACCTCTCCAGAGTGACCGCCCCTAACCGAAACTTAGCGGCAATAGAAATCAAGGCGACTTGACTAAAGTGACGGTTTCTTTCCTTCCTTCTTTTTCTGCCTTCTTTCTTTCTCTCTTACTCTTTCTTTTTATCAACATTTCAATCCTTTTAAATTTTTCTTCACCCCTATTTTGCCGCCCCTGACCAAGTGCCGCCCTGGGCGACTTGCCCTCTGTCCCCTCTTCGGTACGCCACTGTAATCGCCTAGCTATAAGGTCAATTTGCAAGTGGCTAATGAGGGCATGTCACACACTTTTATTTGTTCAGGAGAGTACGGTCTGAAACGGGAGCGGAT
The DNA here is from genome assembly GCA_020284085.1 of Aporrectodea caliginosa. Classification (NCBI taxonomy): domain Eukaryota; kingdom Metazoa; phylum Annelida; class Clitellata; order Crassiclitellata; family Lumbricidae; genus Aporrectodea; species Aporrectodea caliginosa. The sequence continues at coordinate 401,445 of JACEVL010000209.1, forward strand.
GTTAAGTCGCTGTGCAGTCGTGGCTACCATTAGGACAAGGGTTGCCAGCTGAGCTTGAATATTAACCCATATCCTGCATATACTCAACTGCTCACTCAAAAGTCAATTTCGTCCGTCGTTATCACGATGTTAGCTCTAGTAATATCGGCGTAAATTCCCAGCTGGCATTACTCAGTTGCATACAAGAAAATTACCCCGAAAATTAGATTTAAAAAAATATGCAATAGATAAGCCATATGGTTATTGGCGTCAGAGGCTTTTCCATCTAGGTCCTGACAACTCGGACAGCAAGTGGTTGAACAATTAAAGAAGGGCTTCAACTGTCGAGACCTTGGAGTCTTGTAACTGCCTAAACCGATATTAGGCCTACTACAAGGTCTAATAAGCCTGAATTCAGAAATTCTTAATTACCCCACCAACAACGCCACTCACCCACAGGAATCTGCATCAGACTCCTATACTAAACACTAAACAGGTTTTCCATTCCAAACTGAACTCTCACCTTAAGAATTCCTACCATTTTCTATCCTCCGCCTCCCAAGCTTTCTCGTTCTCAATGAAACCCGTCATAGCAGCTCCTCTCCCTGGCAACCGGACTCAGTTCTTCCCTTGGCATCTATTGACAACCCCTCTGACACGACGCAGCGATCGTAAATAAGCTGCAGTGCCCTTCGTTTAGCTTTCAAGCAGGCCCTTCGAAATGTGGCGTTTACGATTACGAGTAGGATCGAAGTGGCGCGTAAATCGATTAAATACCGTATTCTATGTATCGCCATAATTCAGTAGGCTATACATCATCTGGAGAAAATAAATTAGAGCTTAATACAAGAAATCCGAAGCATCTAAATTTCTTTTCGAAAAGTAGCATTTCCAGAAAAGAAACACCTACTTTGGAGTAAGAATTTTCAGACTATTCTGACACTTTTACTTTTGTTTTCATGCGTTGCGATTTTACATGCGAGAATTCCAACGGCAATCAACTGAGATCATCACGGGAAACACGTCTCTAAAAATAGAACTTTTCTGGTAACTTACTGTTTCCTGCTGGTGGCCTACATCGTTCGTCAAAGTCACGTGTTAACGTGGATTTACGCGTTTTTCTATAACGACCGTGCGGCCTCGACCTGGTTATCTCTCAAAGAATTGATCGGGTGAAATCATTTACCACCGCTGCCCGTTTGAATGGGTGCCCCGCCTTTTATGGTTCCAGCGAATGATCCGTTCACTGGGATCTTAAAATGTGGTCAGTGCTAGCCGAGATTCAAATCTCTTAAATAAGTTACCACAGGACATTGTGTGTTGTCCAAATTACGATTGCATAATTACACGTAACTTGGGTTTCCTTTTTTTACTTAATTAATAATGCTTCGCAGCTGATTTTACACTAAGACAGAATACTTAAACACTCGTCACACTCCCCGGAGCACATTTGGTCTAGCACTGACTACTTCTCCTACATGTGCCTTGACAACGGAAGTGTGCGCGAGTCTGAGCTATCATCGCCTTGGGCCATTTATCGCATCACATCGACGCTACTGGTAAATGTATAGGCCTACACACGTTTTTCTGTAGCGACCGTATAACCTTCTTGTTCATTCTTCACTGGATTGATCGGGTGAGATCCTTAATCGTAATCGTAATCTCAAAATTTCTACAGCGCTCAAAAGTGAAGTCGCGGGAATAAGCTTATTCACAGACTTTTCACCACCGCTGACCGTTTGCATGGGCGCCACGCCATTTAAGGTGCCCGTGTAGAGTAGGATTGTGACTGTAATAACATCGTGCGCTTTCCATTAGGCGAAAAAATATAATGCAGTTTATTCATCCTTGCCGTAAATATTTATCATTAATTGGAACAGCATGTCTCGCTACGGATAAAGAAACAAGAAAGTTAATAACTAGCATAATATTATATATCTGCCATAGACTACTTAGCGTTCAGTGATAGTCATTGGCCTGAGGATCAGACCGTGGCTTATTTTATTTGTACATTCTGTGGAAACCCGTAGGCAACCGTGCTCCGCTCCCGACGCATCTAAATATAACTATCAAAAACCACAGCATTACCCTGCATAATCTGGAAAAGCCTCTACAGTGAAAATGCCCTGCGAGGCTATAAATATACCTTGTATTGAGTGGTCATTAAAGTGCACGCTTCTGCGGTTAACCANTCCATAACTAAAAATTTGGAAACTTTTAGTTTAACTAAAAAAATAATTTAGTTAAAACCAAAGTTTAACTAATATTTGTTAGTTTATATTAAAAAAAAGTTTAACTAATATTTTTTAGTTATTAGCGAGAAAGTTTAAGTAGGCTAACAAAATCAGCAACAAGCTTCCGCAATTATTGTTATGAGTAACTGGTTTTATCACTCAAGTCAAGTGAACTGCATATTTGCATTGCATCATCGTTTGCATTAGTAACTTTCTTCATGATTTTCTTGTAGAACTGTACTATGACTATTAGTCGAGTACACATTACACAGTTTGAAAGTGAAATTGTCATTGACGCTCTGCATCATTACAGTTCATCATACCTCTGTCATTGTGAAAACTCTTTTTTTTAAAGTTGGAAAAAGTTTAACTAAATATTTTTAGTTTAGTTAACTTATTTACAAAATCAGTTGCCAACTTTTAGTTAATTTTTTTATTTTAGTTAAAATATAGTTATAGCTTAACTTAAAAAATTAGTTAGTGCCCATCACTGCTATCTGTAACCTTATCCTTATTGCACTGTGAGCAATAATATTCTCCTCTCCATGCCATAATGCATTAATGCTCGACGAGTTTAGTAGATTGATGAATTTGTTGCATTTCGGCGATTGTGGATGCGAGATTTTAATCTACTTAATTCACACCTGTTGATTCGCATGCTTAAACATTGAACAACTTTACCTATAACCCGTCATTTTTGGTGCTTTAATTATTTTGCATTGGTATCCATTGTATAATTATGGTCAATTTAAAATGAAGCTGGATTGATAAAAAAACTGTTTGCCTCAATGAAAGCTGGATTGACGAAAGAAATCTTTGCATAAATAGAAGTTGGATTGGTGATATTCTAGCAGACGAAACCGATGAATTACAGACACATTCATCTAATCAGAAATTAGCTAAAACTCACGTGGACAATATGGGCTCTAGGAGAGAGGGGATGCCCGGCCGAGGAGGGGGGAAGAGGAGGGCTTGAGCCCGGTTGCTTAGGGGGGATAGAAGCCACTGCGGTTAGGGTCAGGGTTAGGGTTATGTTAGCCATGTTTTTAATGACAAAACTGCCATTGGTTCACCTCGAATATACATGGGCTAAATATAGTGGAAGTATTTGATAATGACGTGTTTCCTCGTATCCCTTTGCATGCTTTTGCTGGCCCTGAAAAGGGCCGTTTGGAATCCCAATAAAATCAGACAATCAGAGCGTAGCGCTCCCGTTTTGTTGCGGCCAATGGCAACATACCTAAATATGCCGTGTATAAGACGAATCGTTGGCGTAAACGTACGCACTATATCTTTGAGCCCCCGATTCTATAAGCTTGCCGAAAATTGTTGTAAGTGGCAAGATTCCATCATAAAACTGCTTGCAAAATTTTACGATTCATAACGACGATTCTCATTGGCTGTGGGGCGCTGTCTGTAAAATAAAATTATGTAAGCGTAGGCCTACTTGTGACTGGCTGACAGACCTATTTTGGTTCAGACATCAGAGTTAAGACCAAAAGGAACAGTTCAGGCAGCGCTTTACTTAGTTAGATTTGGAAGAAGTTAAGATCAATTAGAATCAATTAATGAGTAAATAATAATTACTGTTCAGATTTACACTCTGCTTACCAGCAAAAACCACGTGATCCACCGGCCTGCCAAAAACCGACTAACTTTGGTGACGTCATTTACTATATCATCATTTCTTACGTTACAGTGATTATTTATAACGTTAGAAGAGGTAATAATTTTATTATTGAGTAAGTATGTGATTTATTGAACCACCTGCAAACGAACTGTCTAAGGGCACCAGTAATCGGTTCGGGGAGAGTCGTGTGGTGGAAGGTCGGGCTCCATATTATGATGCATCGACGGGTCCCCAGTAACCCATATCTGGGCCTGACGCCAGTGACCTGCAGTGCCATTTCAGCGTAGGATGAGTTGCCAAAAAGTTCCAAAGTATTCGTAAGCAAATATGCTCTACAGCCTCTAAGTGATCCGTTAATTTTGGAGCTCAAACATGGTCGAATGGGTTGTTAATCACTAATCAGCATCAAGTAGCCTAGACTACGCTTATAAGTAATTTTTTGTTTCGGAAACTCAAACAAGGTTCACTTTTCGGACGCAAACATTAAAAAGTACACTGAGATAGCATTTAAGAAACTTATAAAATAACATAACTCGGTGTCTGCAACTAGCCTATATTTTTAAAAGGAAAACTAACTACTCTCTTATACAGTTTTAAAATAAACACTTTGTCAAAATGCCAATCACAGCATTTGCCTATATATGGGATGATTCTTCGACCTAACGTTTTGTCCGTGGAAATTGTCTGTCTGGTACACATGCATGCACTCTTCCCTGTACAACATGGAGGTGTATTTCATTGTGCAGTACTTCACAAATATGTCCCAACCAGTTACTAGATGCATGTCGTAGAATTAATTTATATGCATAGGACGAATATGTCCCAACCAGTTACTAGATGCATGTCGTAGAATTAATTTATATGCAACACTTACAAGTCTTCCAGACAGCCACTTTCATTGGACACAAACACACACACACACACATACATATTATTTATATACGTATACATATGGCCCTTATTGTATTTGTACCACATGTGGCCACTAGTAGCAAAGTGAGGGCTTTACGTAGGCCTACATGGTGTCAGAAAGAAGTTGTAGTCCAGATCCCATGCCTCGAGTTTGTAGGGTTGATCAATAAATTGCCTCGTAACCCACAGTGCCATTGGAATTCGCCCACAGGTGAGACTGCAGTTTGGTTGAATACAAATCACGGTCACTTTCTACGGCTGACTTACGAGATTCGGAGAATTTTATAAGAAATTCTACACATGGATGAACACGTTATACAAGTAAACTGTCTGCAACTCATTTCCTATATAATAGTGCGACTCGCAGTTGGATTAGATGGTCTTGTCATAATTATATAAAATTATGATATCATTATCAATGATCAATAACAATTGGTTATTGCGTAAGAGTTGAAGAGGTGTCCAAAACGGCAAGCTACTGCAATGAACGCATTAATAAAACTAACATTTATACAACTGTCTTTCCAGAAAAAACATCGTCTGCGATATCATTGAGTGTGGCAAGTCCGCCAGAAATTGTGCCCGTCTGGTCTCTGGTTTCCTGACCAATCGGATTTCCACCGGTCTTCTCCAACGAAGAACGTCATTAGATTATAATAGTAGATCTCATGCCAAAATACCATTATAATTACACTTGCCTAATATCAAATAGTTTATATTCTTTAAAAAATAAAAGAAATTTTGTATTACTCAAATCAATCGAAGAACACGAATTTCAATAGTTTTCCGGAACAACACCTGAACATCACCGCAAAACCCTGTTACGTTTGACGTCACTGGGTTTTGTTTGGCTGAAGCCGTAATCTCTATCGACGTCATAAAGCTGCCTACAGAAGTGAGCTATGTCGTAAGTAGATGAGGATTAAAGAAGAATACTTCGTGGCAACATTTTTCGGGAATTTCTGGGGGCATGAGATATGAGAATCTGCCACAGCAGTAGTTGTTCTGAACGTTTTTGTACAACTGGAAGTCATGTACACCGCGCAGGCGCCCCACGTAGTCGTTGATTTCTGCAAAGTCTGTTGCCGTCATGTTACTATCGGATCTGAACTTTGGAGTATGGAGTTCGATGTAGAGCTGTCTGACGTTTGACAGGCTAGTTGGGTCAGTGTAGATGACGTCACGCAGGAAGGGCCACTCCGCTCCTTCAACGTCGATCTTCAGAGCATCGATGATGCGCTGCAATACAGAATCACATTAGTTTCTAGGTCTATTAACGTTTAGACCCGTTAATTTACATGGTACTCAACACAAATGGGCACTTACAGTGCCGGTTTTAGACTTCGCGACGCCCTATCCATTTACGTATGATAGCCTTGATAGGCCCGCCTCACTATTTAAATAAATAGGATGGGCACAAAAATTGGCCGCGTGTAACCCTGTTGGTCAATATTTAGAGAAATTATTATTGGAGGTGACAGAATTATAGCCTATTAAATTATTTGGCTATAAGTAGAAAGATAATTGATAGGGCATACCCGCAAAATTACCTTTAAAATTAAGGCAAAAAGTTTTTCTTGATCAAGCGTGGTTCGGAGGTCATCCTTGATCCTTTTCAACAGGGAAAATGACCTTTCTGCCAAACAGTAAGTTAGGGACTACCATTGGGCTAAAAGAAATAGATTCAATTTTTCTGAAAGCCAGCTGAATTTTCTCCTCGAGGATAATTTATTACAAGTCTTGAAGGGTGAAACTGTTATTATCTTTAAAAGCTGTCTTCACATAAGTAAGGAATAGTTTCAATTCCTCAATAAGGCTTAGATCAGCATCTTCAAGATAGGCTTTACTTCATCAACGTAACACCCACATACACCTGTTCTTCTAGCTGATGCTTCTAAATTAACTAAACAAGAAAAAGTTCTGTATCGGCAATATCTTCAAATAGTACTACTCGTTGTTCAAACTTATTATTTTTCATCAGTAATAGTGTCCATTGATGTCAATAGGTTATCAGAGTCAAGTACATTGCAATCATCGACCCCTTTCCACCTCCATCTTTATCCTTTAGTCGCCCATTCGGTAGTTTTTCTTTAGCCATGAGTTCTAGTTCATCAAACTTGTCACGGGTTTCAGGATTTTAACTGGGCTTGTGATGCTCAAAGCTAAGCACACATCTCAAATGCTATTTGGGTATTTTTTATATCTCTGCGTGCCTTTCGAAACTGACTGAACAAACTAGTCTAAAGTTTCAGCATTAACACAAACTCATATTCTTACGTCACTGAGTTCTTGCATTTGCTCCCATACGTGGGTCGTCCGCTAGACTGCTACATAAAATAAATTATAGTAACGAGTGCCTTACCGGTGACAATCTGTGCTTAGCTTCATATGCAAAGCACTGAATGGAAAAATTACTGCAGACTTCATATGGATTATCGTTCGAAGTCTTACGACTTGGGAGTTTGTTCGGACGTATTAAAACTATCGCCTTGTATAAGTATTGGTGGTGATTATAGTCTTACGTGTTACAGTCCACCATCCGCGTACAGCTATTTTGTCACAAATGAGGTCCCTGGCAACGCGAGCAGTGGCGTAGCAATAGGTTGTGCAGGTTGTGCAAAGCACAAGAGCCCACGGCGGAACAGGGGCCTCCAGCGATCAGACCGTCAGAGGGTCTTTCCTTTCAGAATGTAATCAATTCAACTTAGCCAAGCCCAGTTAGCTACATCGGTAAGAGCGTACGTATAGGCCAATGCTGCGTGCTTGTGCACACATACCTTGTCTGTGCTGCGTCTAATACCCATGTGTGCAAGAGATATGCGGGTCGCGGTTCGCTTCCCGAAGGTGGCATTGGCCTATTTCAGATATCTAAAAATCTCGGGCTAGCACGGTCCGTGCACGGGGACCTTAAATGGCGTGGAGCCTATTCAAAATGGGCAAGTGTTTCTGAATCGTGGCTTCGAGTCATCGAATGCCTATGAATTACGGCACTCAAATCTCTAGCCGCTCAGTAGAAAATGAACATGTCAAAAAACTTGACGCTTCAAAAGTGGTGGATAAAGCGCGGAAACGAATGTTTTAATTTTTAGGATTCTTCTTCTTAGACTACCTTAGACTTGACACTCGCGACTTGTCAATTTGATTATCTGACCTTATTTATGGTGCAAGAAACAGCGCTTTTTGCACAGCGTTTTTTTTTAATCGAAGGGGGTTCAGAGGAGGGCCCACCACCGAAGCTCTGCACAAGGGCCCACAAAAACCTTGCTACGCCACTGAACGCGAGGCTCTAAGCCATGGCTTGTTTGGCTAAAGCGTAAATCCGGCACGTTGAAAAATTAAAGTGAAATAATCGGTAATGAAATTACTTCATCCTACATTTGATTTACAATATTGAATGAAAAAACATCATTATGACATCATGGGTAGATGGTTATGTTTGTGGATGGACTGTGTTGGATTTGGATTGTAAGTCGGTTTGGATGGACGGGTAGATGAGTGGGTGAGTGAGTGAGTGTGTGAGTGAGTGAGTGAGTGGTTGAGGGAGTGAGTGTGGGTGGGTAGGTGAGTGGGTGAGTGAGTGAGTGAGTGAGTGAGTGAGTGAGTGAGTGAGTGAGAGAGTGAGTGAGTGAGTGAGTGACTGAGTGAGTGTGGGTGGGTGGGTGGGTTGGTCGGTAGGTGAGTGATTGAGTGTGGGTGGGCGGGTTAGTGAGTGATTGAATGAGTGAGTGAGTGTGGATAGGTGGGTGGGTTGGTGGGTGGGTGAGTGATTGAGTGTGGGTGGGCGGGTTAGTAGTGAGTGATTGAATGAGTGAGTGAGTGAGTGTGGATAGGTGGGTGGGTTGGTGTGTGGGTGAGTGAGTGAGTGAGTGAGTGAGTGAGTGAGTGAGTGAGTGAGTGAGTGAATGAGTGAGTGAGTGAGTGAGTGACCAAAGGAACGTAAACGAGCCAGTGAAGCACTGAATTGCTTTAACTGCAGAACGTGTACCTTTTCATGTCCGAGTCTCTTCTTGATGGTCGAAAATCTTTCTAGTTTCCATCCGTTGCTGTCCGTATAGTCACTTCCCCACAGACCCAGATTGTGGAAGCTCATATTTGGTGCGTGCATGTGATCTTTCTTTCCAATGCTAAACACAGAACCATTCAACCATTCGGGTAAGGACCTTTTCGAAATCATGAAAGATTCAGGAGCTTATAAAAGCAGCACATACCTTTGTTCTATTAACCTGCGGAGATTTCCGCCTTACAACCAGTAACGTGTACGCATGCAACGAGATATTGGCTTTGGGACGCAGCCTAATTCGCCGTATACCTGTGAAAGCGAGAGAACTAGCCACCTGTTTCAACATCTCGTACTAACAATTATTGTGAGTTGACTGTCGTTGCTTTTCTATGTACTCTCTCCCCCTTCCTCCCTCTCTCTCAGTCTCTTTGTCTCACTGTCTCTCTTAGTTTATCTTAGTCTATCTCAGTCTCTCTCTGTCTCGCTCTCAGTCTCTGTCTGTCTGTCTGTCTCTTTCTCTGTCTCTTTCTGTATGTCTGTCTCTTTCTCTGTCTCTCTGTCTCTTTCTGTCTGTCTCTCTCAATCTGATAAGTTATCTAGCATGACTGTAGTAATGCTCAGAGCATAGATCGATGCATCATCCCGTCATCAAAGGCCAACTTCTGTCCGAAGCGTTGTCGTTCCACCACTCTTAGCCAACCGTCTCAGATTTGAATTCCAAGCATATGTAGCCAGAAGTTCAGTGGGTGATAAATACTCCTCCACGACAATATCCAATAATAAGGTCGGTAAAAACGAAGTTAACGATAAGGAAAGGTAATAGGCCAACCCGTTACTTGGATAACTACCGACCTAATAATTGGTCGTTATGTCTGATCGAAAGACCTTCCAGTTCCTCAGTTATACGGTCCTTCCTTGCAAATGGCATTTCTTCCCAGAGATTCTTGGATCTTCTTTCTCAATCCAAATCTTAACAGGTTCTCCTCTAAGCACGACAGCGATTCTTCAGGTTCTTATAAACGCATCAAGAAGCTAATCTGGTTGTAATCGAAGTGATGACCTCTGAACTGACCCTCATGGCATTGACCTTACACGATTTTTGACCTGAGTTTTGCACACCATTAATTAATGCCTTGTGCATTAGACATCGGCGTCATAGAAGTTGTTAATCAATAGTATTTATAATTAGAATTAGAAATAACTGTTATATTGGAAAATGTTGGCTATACCTGGGGTCAAAGCTATGAACTTCACATCCGTATTTCGCCCAGGCTTCGTCGAATGACCAATCTTGGGAAACACTGCAAAGAATGTATTCCTTGTACATTGTAGGAATACCAATAAACATAGGCATACGTATGAAAGTACATAAATACGTACATACTTGTGTATGTACATATGTACATATTTAAGTACACACATACGTGCATATAAACATGCATAAACACATACCAACGTAAATATATGTATATACGCGTAAACATACATAATCTACATATTTACATTCCTACAAACACGCATGAATGCATACATACACACATGCATACAAGCACATAGTTATAGTACATATAATGTACAGTAGTCTGGACTATTGCCTTTTCTTATTTGTCAGCTTCAGCCTTCAGCCTGTCCTTAACTGTGCTGCCCGGGTCGTGGCCAACGTATAGGCAGATTCTCGCAGATAATTATCGGCCGTCATACGTGACACCAGTCTGATCACGGCAAGCCGAGCTAGCTTCGCGATTGCCAAGTATCCTATCTGAGAATTTATAAAGCGCCTCTTACAGTACTAGCTATTCAGCATGACAGCCCCGAGGAAATAAGTCTTCAAGCAACGAAGGGATGCGCGTGGGCCATATACTAAAATCTTAATACGGATTGAGTGGGGAGGTCATGGCACACAGAAGAGCCCACGATGGCACAGGCACGATGTTGGGCCGTGGCAGTCCTTGCCCGTGGAACTAGGAGATCAAGTCGATCCGCAGACCGGAGAGAGCGGGAAGAGACAGCAGACAAAGGTTTGCGCGATTTAAGTCGCAAAGATATTTAGTAGCTAGACCCTGTTGAGTTCCTGTGACTAAGAGCAGTATAGGCTACCTTGTATTGGATACCAGAAACAACGGGAAACAGTAACTTAACAGCATAATACAAAATGTAGGTCCCCAGTTACTACTCGTCTCAAGTTCTCAACCGATCCATAGGCGCTCTTGAATAAGCTGGCGCCCTGCGCTTGGCTTTCGAGTGGCGCTTTAGAAGTTTGGAGATTACGATTACGATAGGCCACGCCGCACCTGGACTCTGCCACGAACTTCCCCCGAATTCCGCGAATTCTCAGTGCCTCAGAAAATACTGCCACTCTCCCACCGTCATCTTCCTCAGGCGCCTCTGCTTATCACCCCACAGGCTTACAAATTGAAGTCTCACCCCTTCAACAATTCCTATTAGGGGTCTGCGGGTATACCCGCGGGTATGGGTAGGGTCGGATAGTAATTTTGAGTACGGGTCGGGTACGGGTAGCGGTTCTGTGTTACGGGTACGGGTCGGGTAGCAAAATGCTCTACCCGCAGACCTCTAATTCCTATCTTTATAGTCCGTCCGATCTTCCCCCGTTGAAGCCTTTTCGTCCACCACGAAACCCGTCTTAGCAGCCTCTCTCTCCGTCTCTCTCTACCTTTCTCCCTGTCTCTGTCTCTCTCTGGCAAGCGAACTGGGACCTCCACTGAACATCGATCTCTGGACAACCACTCTGATATGACGCAGCGCTCGTGAATAAACTGGTGCCCTGCGCTTAGCTTTAATTTTGGAGTTTACAATTATGATTACGATTACGACATTGTGTCGCAGCGAAAGAGTTAACATCTTATATAATGCTTCTGAACAGTGAAGAATGAAGTTCAATGGTTGTTTCAAATGCCGGATATACGAGTTGAGTTGACAATCAATGTCGTAGTTGATGAATAAAAGTTCAATTAGTCCAAATGACTTCGAGCGTGCAGATGACATTTCTGAGTATTTTAAACGATGTGTTGCACCGTCAAACCCTGACGGTCCGTTGTTTTCCCCACGATACCCTACCATTTCTTTGGTAGACTGAGAATATAGACTATGTGGACTACATGTAGCCTAGAGTCAATGCGCATATTGAAGCGAACGTGTTTGAACTTACTCAAAGGAAAAATGTCAACCCCTGAAGCAATGAAGACAGCAGGGAGCAGTTAAAAGGGTCTTTATACATGCAACATACTTACACTCATACACACAGACACACACATACACACACATACACACACATACACACACATACACACACATACACACACATACATGTACATACACGCACTTCTAAATGAATTGGCAACATAGTGTCACCAGGATGGATGTAAGAGTCCTCGACTGAAGGCTCCTTGTAGTGCAGCGGCATAGCATAACATTATTGTGCATTTTGTGATACAAGCATAAAATTTGGCACAGACATTATACATACTATTAGTACGTGATATAGATATTGGGCCACGCTGATTTATTATTTTTTTGAGATTATAACATTACGAGGTGAAGAAGTTCAGAACGGTCATGTCTCAGTCTAGTCCATACCCTGCCAGCTTTCGGCTTTTCTTCCATGCAAATGATTTATTAACGCACCTAAAGAAACCCCATGAAGTTATTATACTCACTGCACATAATTTTTATATAGCCAAGTGCATGACTACATGCAGCCTATGTAGGCATGCATCCCTATTGTCTGTCTTCATGCATTGTGTGCAGTCGGTTTTTAAACATGGATATAAGTAATTATAGTCGCTTATCTTTTGCAACAGATTAACAAAATATAAAGTTAACATAGAGGGTACAGATATTGGGGTCCAAACGGTAGACCCAGAAGAGACCTTGGTCCCGCTCAATTAGGGTCACCCGCCTATTAAGAGATGGTGACTTCTAGAAATGTTCAAATATTTCTTAACTAAAGAAAACAACTTATCGAGATGAAAAGTTCTTTTTCACAATATACCATTCAAGAAATAAACTGAAGAAGTAAAAATATCCAACAGTATACTGAGGAAAACATAATCGAGAGAGTGCTTCTTAAGCTTCGGGCAGCCTTCTTAGCTTCTTCTAAGCCTATGTATACAGATGCTAACTCAAGTCATATTAAAGCCATAATTAACAGATATGTTACCGCCGTCGCCGTCGTCGTCGTCGTCATCGTCATCGTCATCTTCATCATCATCATCATCATCATCATCATCATCATCATCATCATCATCATCATCATCATCATCATCATCATCATCATCATCATCATCATTGTGGGACAAGTTAGCGATTGGTTACAAAACGGACAGAACTGGTTGGAGACTTGGAACAAGTAATTCATTCACAATTGCTCAGCTTGATCATGCGATAGTGGTGCTTTATAAACGTGTAATAATGATGATAATAATAATAATAATAATTATAATAATTATAATAAATATAATAAATATAATAAATATAATAATTATAATAATTATAATAATTATAATAATAATAATTATTATAATAATTATAATAATTATAATAATTATAATAATTATAATTATAATAATAATAATAATAATAATAATAATAATAATAATAATAAATAATAATACTTGTCCACAACCTCCAACCAGCCGGGAGGAGCTGCTGAATTGGCTGAAGCCATAAAAATGCTAAATACATCCAACTGATGCAATCCTACCACTTTATCCCACTGGCTTTTGAAACCATGGGACCAATTAACGCCAAGGGACTGGCCTTTCTCGCTGACCTGGGTCGTAATTGGGCCAAAATAATGGCGAATAATAAAGAGAAACCAGTTTCTTGTTCCAGCGCCTGTCAGTTGTAATCCAACGTTTCAACGCTGTTGCATTCCACGGCACTTTTGTTCTTCCAGATCTTGACAAGGATGGCCACTCCAGAGTAAACATTGCATATTAATATCTGACACCTGAGGGATTATAGATAATGATAATGTAAATAATAATAATAATAATAATAATAATAATAATAATAATAATAATAATAATAATAATAATAATAATAATAATAATAATAATAATAATAATAATAATAATGCGCAATAGTAATAATAATAAAACAGGTAAGAAGCTAGTACGGATAATAATAATGTATAATGATAACATTAATAGATAATAATACATAATAATCCATAATAATAATGAGGCCAACGCTTCAACGCAGTGCATTTTCAGTGCACCATGTCAAGTGAAAGCCAGGATCCGACGAGCAGCGAATCCTGAACAGATGATAACTGATGTCTCGTACAACAAGAAATTACTAGAATTATTGATTAAGCATAATATCGTCACCTAAAGTACCGTACAGTGGACCTTGGGACAATTGTTCACCAGTGATGATGACAATGTTGCTCCCTACTTGCTGGCCTTCCTCTCGGGGTTGATGGGATGATAGATCGAGTTCTACGCTCGGCTGCTCGTCTCATTGGACGACTTGATAAGTTCTCTCCTGTCTCTGCATACATACGTGATGTGTTGCAATGGCTGCCTAATCTCAGCGGATCTCATAAAACTGCTGCAAGTTTCTCGCTGCGGAAATATACATCTTACTTGCGTGACATTAGTAGCCCAGTGTCCGACGTTGCAGCGCGTCGGGCATCCATCTACCCTACGAGGGTGAGCTTAGTTCCACGGGCACGCTTGACTATCAAGCAGCGCCGTGCTTTTTCGGTTGTGGGACCTTCCACCGTGAAAGACCGATAAATCTTAACTTGTGAGCCAACCAGACAGGGTTCTGCAGAGTTCCTCAAAAATTTCTTTAGTTAAAAAATGACGGGGAGAAATTATTAGAATTATTGAAGAGGCGCATAATATCGTGACCTAAAATGCCGTATGAATGACCTTGAATGAATTGTTTAGTGATAGGATATGTTAATACAGACCCGAATGAGTAGACGAGGCAGGAGTTGTTGTTGGGTCGTATGGCTTTCGTCATGCAGGCCTCGTATCCACCGTCACCCGCTCGACCAAAGCGATGCAATGTGGGACATTGAAAGTCGATGGTTGTCATAAGTCTGGCCATGCAATCAACAACAACAGCCACTCAAATAATATGGCAACTGATTTAAGCGATCAATATTCACCGGCAATCTGGGAAACAACTAATCAGAATGTGATTTATTATATTCAAATGCATCATAGGCCTACGTATTATATATGCATACCTGTAGCAAGGAATAATAGCATAAAAATAAGTCCTAAAATAAGTTCAGGGATATTATATATATCGTTTAGTACTTTAAATTAAGCACGTGTACAATATTAAGTGGAAAATTCGACATTCAAAGGTTTTTCCTGATCGGGCCTCACTCGTAATCTAATCTAATCTGATTGAATCTGAAGCAGATCAACTTCTAATAATATATGCTACAGCAGACATCAACAGATCACGTAACACTGCGGTCTGCGGCACTGACACTCGCGTGATTTTGGTGCCCTGATTACTGCTCCAGTTCAGATCAGGGCGGTCGCAATTATTGACCGGAACCCTATTTAAAGGCTAAGCCTCATTTAGCAACACCTGTAAGCATCGGTTTTAACTAAACGTAGTGGATCCGTTCACGCCCCGGGCGTTATCGGATCCCCAGTACTACATTCACGCCCGTCGTGTTATTGGCTAAAGCCTGTCATGTGAACTTGTTGTCTTCCCGTTGAATTTTGATATGGCGGACATCTGGAGGGTCGGTTAGGGCCACGTTAGGATTCGTGGGGTCGTTTAGGGTAAAATTAGGCGTCGTGAGGGTCGTTTAGGGTCAGATTAGGCGTCGTGAGGGTCGTTTAGGGTCAGGGTCAGGGTTAGTGTCGTCTTTAGAAAACACGGTGAACAACCTTCCACCGCAATCGGGAATGTTTATCGGTCGGTTCGTTTCAGGTACACACAATCATGTGACATGCATTGAAGACCAATTGCGAGGCGGGCGTGATTCTAGTCCCAGGGATCGGCTCACGTCGGGCGTGACTGTATCCACGACCGTAACTAAAACCTGGTCGGAACAGCCAAACGAACGAAACCAACTTTCGGCATCAAGCGTAAACGGTAGCTAAAGAGTAGGCCTTAACAATTCTGATAAACAGTAGGCCTAAGTCAGTAACATTGGTAGAAATATTTTTTTGCTTAGTTGCACAGTCGTATCGTTGCAAACTTTACACGATAACAAACTAAGCAAATATATAATATCTCTATTGATAAAACGAGTCAGTCCGAAAATGTGCAAAGTCCGGCTAACCAGCTCGGATTTCAAGATAATAACAATCCCCTGGAAGAACCAGTGACTTCTATAGCGCCGCTATCATGACGCGTATGGAAAACTACCGATGGCTATTTAAACGACCATTTAAGCTAAACAACCTGAACTGCTGTCAAATTGTAATCGGCTGCTAAAGTTCAGTTAAAATGCGATATATAGGCTATACGTCGGAGAAACCATACGTCAGGCTACAGTGGACAAGGACTGTGAAACCCAGTCTCAAGTTTAGACCTGAATGACTTTTCAACTGATAAGACGCTCATAATTGGAAGTGAAAGCCATAGGTTCGAATGATAAGACCAGGAAGGTCGACATTGTTCCGGTGTAAGGCACAGACTTAAGCCAGTGTCCATTGATCGGGCCCAGTAATTATCTTGCGTTGCGGAGGAGGAGACGCTTCAGTGAGTCGAGATATGCTCACTTTGCACTCATGCATCTTTTGTCCCATTGGTCCCCAAACATGTTGTGTCATTCAGCCTGCATTAATCAATAAATGCATGTGCCCACGCAATATAATAGCCACGTGCAACAGGTATGTCATACAATACATTACTGTACAAAGACAGGTCAGGCAGCAGCGCTGTCATAACTGCGGGTTATACAGCGATAACCTGTAGCAGCATATGACTGCTGCTTCTACTATATATATGCAGCATTGCAGCAGTCTACTATATATATATATTATATACAATTGAATCTAGTGCATAATATAATGATTATAGCAATGGATTGCTGCTTCTACATGCTCCTACTTAATGTATATTATAATACGAAGACATACAGAGAACATTCTACAAGCGCAAAAACAGATTCAATCAGCCGTCTTTAACGTATAAATCACACCGTTTTGTGACTTTCCGTTTAAATTGTGTGCATTTCACACTAATGTACTTCGAAAACCAGCAGATAAGATGAAAACAAACTGTATACAATTGGAAAAGAGAAAATTCATCGGCAACTTCTGTCAAGCCATGTAACCATTCCTTGCCTTACACAAATAACCTTACCTTTGAATATCCTTCAATACCTTACTTTAAATCTTTAATCTATCTTACCTTACCTTGTCGTTGTTCATTTTTCCGATACGCCGTATTTGTGTCGTCACTGATACCTGAGTGAATAGTTACCTATAAAATTCAGATCTTAATGTTTTGAGGTCGGAGAATTTCGCTTCTTCTCCAAAGTACTTCTCTCCGCACAGTATGGCGTCTACGGGACACTGAAACAATAGAATCGTGATAATAATGAACTAATCATTTCTAAATCGAAGCTAAGCGCAGGGCACCAGATTATTCACGAGCGCTGAAATTTGTAGTTTACGAAAAAGTTTAGAAAGTGTAGAGTTGAGAAAAACTCCGTTCTTACTGAAACCAGTTTAAAGTATAATTATAGGTCTGTATATTAGTATTCAAAGAGCTTAGCTAGTTCTTTTGCTTTAGTTCCAACTTCCAGTTCTTTTATATATACTGCTCCTGTCCTATCTGCGTGTATACGTAAATTCGCGTATAAATATTACATGCATACACGACATGCACGTTCACGTGTACGTGAGCGTAAGTACGTATACGTGCAATCGTAAACTTCAAATTTCTCAAGCATTATACCTTAAAGTTAATTCACGAGCGCTGCGTCGTGTCAGAGGGGTTGGAGAGAGAGAGAGAGAGAGAGAGAGAGAGAGAGAGAGAGAGAGAGAGAGATGACATGTGAGAGAGAGAGAGAGAGAGACAGTTGGCAGACAGAGGGAGACAGAGACGAAGCAGAGAAACTGCTGTAGGTGTCTGTCTGTCTGTCTGTCTGTGTATCAATCTATCATTTCAGGAATCTACATCATCCGTCCATTCACCAATCTGTGCCTCAGAATAATGGCAACGACTCAACAGTGCTGAAACATCTAGTTAGTCACATATCTGCCTTTATAGAAAGCTGCCACTTACCTCTAGCTTACGCGTCGGGAACATCTTTTGCTTCATGGTTATTTTCTCTACTGCTGTAGCTGAGTCGATGTATTGAGGCAAATGGATCCAGGCCAAGGCAGCTAATCCGCAGATACAGAGAAAAACCGCCGCTTGAATGAATCTCGATCTTCCGGTAGTCATCTCAGTGGCATCGCATTGTCATCCAGTAAATTTGGAATTATATAGGCCTACTATAACTCAGGCGAACACTTGCTACCACTGGCTCACTGAAACATTAACAAAACATACTCTAATTACATCATCATACAATATCATAATCTCTTTAATGAATGAATGAATAATCATATACTATTCACAGATTGGCACGATTAGTTAAATTGCTAATCGATTAGAATTAGAATTAGCAATATCTTGTAGCTAATCTATTAGAATTAGCAGCAGTTAATCAATTAGCAATTACAATTAGACAAAGCGCCATGCAGTCGGTCCATAATTTCTTTGTCAACTTGAACTATATCTTAACGTTATGACAAGTTAGCATTCATAATCTTACTGCATCTTTAACACTTCCCTATTAGGCCTACTTTGCTCTTCCTGCCGATACCACTTTTACCTCAATACCATTAAAGAACGTTTGAGCACATAACATGGAGGATAATTTTTATAACCAGTCGCCTGTGCAGCCATTGTGAGAAGCATATAGAATAGAGAAAAGTTGATCAAATCTCGAACACTAATCGTTTTACGATTAGAATTAGCCAAAACAAAGTGCTAATGAATTAGAATTAGAATCAGCATAAGGCGACAGCTAATTGATTATAATTAGAATTAGCTCTTTGTCTAATTGATTAGCTAATTGATTTTGGCTAATCAATTAGCTACAGCTGTTAAATTGGTTTTTTGTTTTTTGTTTTGTTTTAAAAAACCCAAAAAACATAAAAACCGCAAATTTTGGTTTTTGGTTTGTTACAAATTTCAAAATTATAAATGCCAAAAATGTCGTCTCTTGAACTCTCTTTAATTGTTGTAGGCCTATGGTCTTTGTTAACTTCGTTTTATGACATTCAGTTCTACTGTTCTAGTTAATGTCATTTATATGCATCTGATTAATTTGAACGGTATTATACCATTTTATGAGTTTTATGATCCGAAATAGGAAAATCTCAAAAACAAACAAAACAAAAACAAAATATTTAGTTTTTTTTCACCTCTGATTGCCATCTCTGATATTATATCTTGCCGCAACAAAACTGTGCGCGCACCGCTCTGATTGGCCGAGTGTGTCGCGAATAGCCACCATGGTGTGTCGTTGGTGTGTCGCGAAGAATTGGTGTTGCCCTAATTCTCAGCATGCGTCAGTCACTCCATTACATTGACTTACTTACTTTAGCAGTTTAGTGGACGTAGGCTGTGACAATTCGTAGCACTCTCTTTATATATTTTATTTGATCAAAATCTGGGGCGGCCATGCAGTGTTTACCTTATAGATGTAGGCTACAATTATTGTACATAGTATAATGCTGTTACACAAACAGTACACACGTTTCCGACCGCGCCGATGAAAAATTTACCCGTTACCATGACATTCGAAATGGACAAATTTATCATAAGAAAACGAAAATTTAGCGAATCTAAAACTGATTAGGCCTATGCAGAATCAGATTTCGGTATATGTAGCCCTAATGTGAATTAGTTGATAATTTGATAAGTTATAAGCTTATTTCGCATGAAATGGAACAAACTGGTCGGAGGTGCTTCCTCAGTCAGCTTACATATTGCACTTATACAAACTGTGGATCCTCGTTTTAATATGATCCAAGGAAATATCCAGGAGCAAAAATCCCATTATCTCTTAGGCCTACTAAGACCTAAGTTAACATAGAGTCGTAGGAACGACGCAAAATCGAAGAATTAGATCAGTAGAATTAGAATTTTAGAATAATTAGAAACTAGAAAGCATTCAGAGTCAACAATATCATTCATTAAAAATGTTAACAATTAAAAATTTTAAATAAATGAATTGGTTTAACTTTAACATTTTTTATTTTAGCGATATTCACATATTATTATTGCATGGTGTGTCGCCAAATTTATTTGCAAGTTTAGGTATGTCGTGAGCCAAAAAAGGTTAAGAACCTCTGTTATACACGGCATATTTAGGCATGTTGCCATTGGCCGCAACAAAACTGGCGCGCACCGCTCTGATTGGCCGATTTAAATAGCCACCCAGGCGGCCCTTTTCAGGGCCACCAAAAGCATACAAAGTGACACGATGAAATACATCATATCAAATACTTCCACTACACATTTAGCCAGTTTAATATTCGAGGTCAACCAATTACAGTTTCGTAATTAGAAAACATGGACGACACTAACCCTAAACCTGTCCCTAACCGACCCTCGACGCGTAACAACGACGCATAACCTGAACAAAACCGACATAGATTAAGTTCTTATATAACTTTACGTCGTGAGGGTCGGTTATGCATGGTCAGGGTTATGGTTAGTGTCGTCATTAGAAGATAGAACTTACGTCGTGAGGGTCGGTTAGGGTCAGGGTTAGTGTCGTCATTAGAAGGCAGATAAAGGCTAGGCCTACTACAATGCTATAAAAAAGGCTATGACATAATATGCGTCTTATGAAAAGATACCTCTAGATATATATATATAGTCCGCGTTCATTTTACGTCATAGCCTGCGTTTATTTCGGGTCAACCAATGGGAACATGCGTAAATATGCTGCGTATAAGACGAATCATTGCGGTACATCGGAAAAGTTGATCCCCCGATTCTATAAGCTTGCCCTTACGGTGGCCCATTATCATATACAAAGAGTCTCATCAATCTCAATGTTTACACTTGAACTGAACAATGCGTGCCTGTATTTAAAGTGGTAAGTTTTCAAGTATTTGTTACAGATGAACTTTAACGAACTTTAATAGAACTTACGTTAGGACCTACCAACTTCTCCATTACTGGTTCAGACCTGCACCCTGCTCAACCCCTTAATATTATGTTCAAATTTGCAGATGACACTTACCTCTTTACTGGATCCTCTCAAGCCCATACTATTCCACCCGAACTGCATTTAATCTCAACCTGGGCTTCAGCCAATAACCTTACCTTAAATAGCTCTAAATCTAAAGAAATGATCATTTTCCGCCCTCGACACCAATTTGACCCTCCTCCTCCATTACCTAATATTACCAGAGTTAAAACTTTGAAGATACTGGGTGTCATCCTTCAAGATAATCTCAAACTCACAGCCCATATAGACCACCTCACAGCAACTTGCTCCTCCTCTTTTTATGCTATCAGAAAACTCAAAACCCATGGCCTTTCTTCCTCATCCATCCATAATGTAACCAAAGCCACTACCGTTGCTAAACTCTATATGCCTCCCCATCCTGGTGGGGTCTCAAGCCCTGGCTTCCGATAAAGAACGTGCTGGAAAAACTCCTAAAAAGAGCCAAACGCCTAGGTTACATAGAGCAATCCTTTCCCAACAGTCTCTGAATTTGCCAATATAGCCGATGCGAAACTCCTTTTCTTCATATTACACAACCCAAGCATGTAGCCTACTTCACCAACTCCTACCTCCACTCCGACCCCTCTCCTCTCACCAATTAAGACCCAGAGCACACAACCATATTCTCCCACTCAAGGACAACTCTCAATTTATTCCCAGATCATTATATAAAAATATTTACTAGTTTATTCTAAAATCTTCTAATGAACTTTAATTTTCCATTATCACTCATGTTAGCATTTCTATGTTTTTGTCAGATTGTTTTTCTCAATTAAACGAATATATATAGCGCTTGCAGTACTTATTTGACGTATTAAAACTTTAGGTAGGCCTACCTAGCGGTCTAGACATTGTAAACACAATAATCGACTGTAATAATTTAAGTCTAATTGCAAAATGATGAGGGATCCAGAATTGATGATCATTGCGTTCATTAATGGGCTTTCCTTAGCCCAGATGTGTTAAAACTTTTTTAATGGTGGGCCAAAGGCAATATTTTCCACCAAGTAGTGTGCCAGGCTCTGAGCAAATGGGGTAGAGGTCTGGGGAGGGGTACGGTGAGCCCGTCCCCGGAAGTTTTTCCAAACTATGTCTTAAATTGCGCATTTTAAGGAATACTAACAGTCAAATTAGGCTTTAAAATCTTCATTTTGGCTTTAATTATCAGTCACGAACATTACATAATTTTTAGTATTAGATTGTGTAACCTTCAGGCATGGATCCGCGTCCGCGGGCCATTAAAACATTGTCTGTGGGCCAGAAATCTGTACGTGAATAGATATGGTGGTGCTCTGTACTCACTTATACTCATGACACCATTTTAGTGTTGGACTTTGTAAAATAACGTACACATTCACTAAACGGAAAATTTCTGGTCTGATAAATATTCTTTTGCGGGAACTGAGTTTGTCGTTGGACTCTATAGACATGATTCCATCTTGACCACCGTATAGAGCAGAATGGAGGCCCGTTCGGATATGCATTCATTCATTCAAATATTTATATAGCACCTCTTCAATGAAACTACTCAGAGGTGCTCCCGACTCCAGCACGGTCAAAAAGAACATTTTTCAAGTGCTTATAGAATGTGACAGAGAGTGACCTAGGGAAGTGGTCCAGCTCAAGAGGGAGATCATTCCATACCTCCGGGCCTACCACAGAAAAAGCACGACTTTGCATAATAGAGGTACGGGCAAACGGGACTGAGAGCACCGTCTTCCCCGCTGAGCGTAGGGAGCGACTACTCCGAGTATATACCCAACACGGGTCGCCAATTGTCAAGTATATGTAATTTGGAGCAAGGCCTAGCTGGCATTGCCAATTCGCCATACCAAGGTGTACTCTATACGCTGACAGGCAGGGAGCCAGCGCAGTACCTACAGCATGTAATTTGACACGTGACTGAATTATGGTATTTTGGCCGATAGGTCGCGCTGCATAGCGCATAATACGGTCAAGGCAGGCCAGCCGTCCATGCAGATGTTAAGCCAGAATAAAGGGAGAGGCAAAATCAATAGAGAGATCTATCTCTATTCGGACGCACAACTCTTGTCGGATGAACTCTTTTCGGACGAGCCCCAATCTGAGCAGGGTCAGAGCCATATACGGGCGCTATAGAAAACGTGTACACTTTTGCATTTGTTACATTTAGCCTTTTCCGTATGTATGTATTACAGCAATCTTTAGAGAGCCCTCTACATTTGCCAACAGTCTATGACCCCCCGTATGCTCAGTAACACATCTCACAGAACAAGCTATAGCATACATGTACATCCTTCACTCAAGTGATCTGCATAGGCTATCAACGTCTATGCATGGACAGCATGGACACCACAGGCATATCTTACAATAACTTTATCGGATGCAGCCAATGGACTGACTAAGACCCTCTTCACTTGCAAACTGATAATTAATATACTACAAGTGCCTTTGTATACTCACTGTTAATTGAACTGCATAGCACTATGTACAGTATGACTCTTGAAACGCTACGCAGTGAAGATTATGGGCAAACGAAATGGCAAATATGGACAAACTTGGCATCTGCATTATTTTAAAATCTATCGTCCAATGAAGCATTAGAAAGCTTTTAAGATACATGGGCCTCTTGCGATGCTGTCATCATCATCATCATCATCATCATCATCATAATCATCATCATCATCATCATCATCATCAGTTTCTGACGCCAGCCATTTGGCGGCCTTGGGTACGAACAAATGACCTCCATTTATGCCCTTAGTCATTGGTCAAGTCCTTTGCTCCTCTCAGTGTTGGTGTAAGGCTTGTTAACGTCCACATTTATTATGTCTATCCAGCATAGTCTTGCTCTGCTTTTGTTTCTTTTTCCTTCGAATCTTGCGTGTAGTGCATTGTGTGGGATTCTGTCAGCTGGCATTCTCTCTACATGTCCAAACCATCGCAGTCTTCGCTGGATAACTCTGTCAAGTGAAGTGGTTTTGGATAATTAATAATGGCCTTATTAGTTTGATGCAAACCATACAAATGTACATAAATAAATGAATACAATCATACATATAATACCTACAAATTTACAAATGTACATACATACAACCATACCATACAAACATGATAAATACATAAATAAATATATATACATATATATATACATACATACATACATATGTATACATACATACATACATACATACATACATACATACATACATACATACATACATTATATATATATGTATACATAAATACATGTATAAACAGCTCTGCATGAATCCAATGAATTTAAGCAACATTCAGCCACGTACCCAAGACAGCGCACGAAGTAAATACGCTCGAACGTAGGCCTATAAAAAAATCCTTGGCAGAAAGGAAGACGTCCGCTACGTAAACTTAGCGCCATAGACTCCAACATGTTAGAAACTATTGAGTAGATTAACTCAGCATTATAAGTCAAACCAATCGGCCAACATGACAGAGAAGGCGGACTATAACGACTCAATTAATTGACTCGACCTGGCCAATCTACTCCTATATCTCAAGTGCTGCAGTCGCTCCTTAATCTACGCTGCACCAGATCTTTTGAACGAACTCTGGAAAGATCTCCGCCAATTCGCCTGTCCCTTCTCTCGTCAGTCAATTTCACCTCTCCTCCGTTCCCCCTTCACTCCTCTTCAAGCTATCTTACTACAGCACTATAACCCATGATCCCCATCGCATCACCGACGATTTCAACCGTAGCACCACATTGTCTGCTGAGTCTGCTCGGCTTGACCTCCCCGGATTCTGACCTGGCACCGAAATGGACCAATCAATCTGGCTATTGTGGACTTGATTTGAATTAGCGCCGGTGACCAAGCTGGTCTGCCTGACGTGGCTTTTATTTCGGAGATTTACATTACACTGCATTACATTAAATTACATAAGTTGTTTCTTACGTTTATCCGATTAGCTTCCGTATGTTACGTTATAGTACTCCACGCCGTATGTCATGCCACATAACACTGTAGAAAAGAGTTTCTCGACCAACCTTTACGTAAAACCCGATGCGTCAATCTTACGTTGCGCGGCTTCGATAAACGTCCAATCATTGAATCCTTTTGAAACTCGCTGTTCAAGTCTAACGCTATCAATGGTTGAGCTTGCATAGCACACATCCATCGAACTAACAGTCAGCCAGGCATGTAGACAGACAGGTAGAGGGAGAGGCAGAGGGGTAGGCAGGCAGACAGGCATACTAACAGTCACATACGTTCAAAATGATCAGTGGCCGCTTGTCTGCATATGATATGGGCGTGTATAGCCTACGTCCATTGTTAGCGATTGTTGTTGTCTATGGGTAACTGACAGATGTCCTGATAAAATCGATAAGAACGCGTTGCCATCATGCAGTCTCCGGGAAGCTACGCTACACTAAACTAAGATTATATATATACATATATATATATATATATATATATATATTGTAATTTTGTAATTGTAATTGTAATCGAACATTTATATAGCGCTGCTCAAAAATCAGCAGCGCTCTCGACCTGCTATATAAGTACACATCGCAGCCACAACAGTGCTTGGAGCAGCATGGTCATAAATTACATGCATACATAATATTATTATAATGTACACACAGGTCAAATTAATCACATACATCCATAAATGCACATCCATACATACCTAGACCAAATTAATTACATGCATAATTATAATATATATACTGTAAAGAATTCCCTATTTCACGGCCTGGATAAGCGGGTTCGAATCCCTCAAGGGTTGAATGCAGTTCATGGGTTTTGTTGCAAAGAGACCGATGTCATCCGCGTCTCACGATCAAGCAGGGACTCATGGCTAGTGAACAGCCCAGTTTCGAGCCGAGGGAGTTCATGCCCCTGCCCTGCATAACTATCCCGTGGTCATACAGAAGAAGAACCTCGGCTGGAATGGGGGAACCACTTGATAACGCTAGATATTATGCCACTGAATTTTGTAAACACAGTAACGATCTTAAAAAAACTTGGGGCTTGATACGAACTATAGTGAAAATGGGAGAGCACGATTCTAAGATCGATTCGCTCAAGGTCAATGGTGCTAAGATCGATGATGCCGAAACCATGGCGAATAAATTTAATAATTACTTCGTGAATATTGCACAGTCCCTCGCTGAGAGAATTCCTGAATCCCCAGGCTCATTTAGGCAATATATGAAACCCCCTCTCTCACAATCCTTTGGGCTTAACACAACCTCTCCCGAAGAAATTCTGAGCCTGAGCCGCTCAATTCGTGTAACTCATAGTAAGGGTGTGGATGACATCGACCCATTCATTGCAAATCCCAACTTAGACACTGTTGCACAACCGTTAGCTGAAATAATAAATTGTTCTTTCTCCACAGGTATATTTCCGCAGGCCTTGAAAATAGCGAAGGTCGTGCCTGTACATAAAAGAGGTGAAAAGGATGATCTAACTAATTATAGGCCCATATCGATTCTTCCCTACTTCTCAAAATTCTTTGAAAAAATAATGTATGACCGGCTTTACAATTACGTTAAAAAAACCAATATCATATTCCCCTCCCAGCATGGCTTCCAATCCGGACACTCCCCGTACATGTCCTTGCTAAGCATGCAGGACAAGATCTCGAATGCGATTGAAAACAACGAATATTCCCTAGGCATTTTCTTCGACTTGGCTAAGGCCTTTGACACTGTCGATCAGGGTATCCTACTTAATAAATTAAATAACTATGGTATACGCGGCACACAACTTAATTGGTTCGCCAGTTACTTTGAAAGACGACTTCAGTGTGTCAGCTGTAACGGCTCTCTTTCAGCCCTAAGAGACGTAAAATTTGGGGTACCCCAGGGCTCTAATTTGGGCCCTTTGCTGTTCCTTATTTACATCAACGACCTCCCTAACGTCTCCCCCCGCCTGTACTTTATCCTGTTCGCGGACGACACGAACGTATTTTTTTCCCATCACTCTATAGACACCCTTTTTCAAATAGTGAATGAAGAATTATCCCGTATCGCTGATTGGTTTTGTGCCAACAGATTAACGATCAACCTAGATAAAACAAATTACATCCTATTTAAATCCCATAGAAAAAGAGCCCCGCTTGGAAACCAAAAAATGAGTATCAACAACATAGAATTGTCATCAGTCAACTCGACTAAATTTCTGGGAGTCTACGTAGATAATCACCTAACATGGAAGGAGCATATACATAACATCTCGTCAAAAATCGCAAAAAATATCGGGATATTAGCCCGCACCTCGCATATCTTGCCCACAACTATCAGAATTAAGCTGTACTGTTCCCTTGTGTATCCCTATTTGACATACTGCAATATGGTATGGGCAGCTACCTATGGTTCAAGGCTACGTAGATTAAATGTCCTGCAAAAGCGAGCTGTTCGTATAGTGGCAGGGGCCCCTTACGGATCCCACACTAGTCAATTATTCTCTCAATTTAATCTTCTAAAAGTGGAACAGATAAGAACCTTACAAGTGGGGCAGTTTATGTACCGTTACGATAGAGACCTTCTCCCCCAGTGTTTAAAGGACTTTTCTGTCTTAACTCCGAAGTGCATTCTCATCTTACGAGAAATTCCAGTTCTTATCGCTGTATCTATGCCCGCACTAACACCCGCCTATTCTCAATCAAACTATCTGGCGTTTTAATTTGGGAAAAAATTCCACCTGAAATCCGACAGTCACCTAGTTTGTCTATATTTAAAAGAAAACTGCGCACCCATCTTGTTATGGAGGCTAATCAATAGTCTTTTCCTAAATGGAATGTTTTTCTTGTCGTTTTTCCTTTTTTTCTTGTCTTTTTTCTTGCGATTGTTAGTTAAGGTTTATAATGATATACAAATGCAATGCACTGTACTCTTAAATACATCACTCATCCTGCTGTAACCTAATAATATAATTGACGATGGACCTAACGTATACGGTCATTTATTGAAGGTGAACATTCCTCTTAGGTCTTTTCTTTTCATGCGATTGTTGAAGTAGTTAAGTTAGTTAAGGTTTATTTAGTATAATATTATATGAAACTTAGTACTTTTGTGGATTCTACTCATCCAGTTATTTAAGAATATGATTTGCTGCCATCACTCTTTATGCAACATGACTTCGTAATTAGGTGTCCCTATTCAGCGGGATCTAATGATCCCTTCAGGGTCTCCTTTTTTGAAACCATACAAGTTATTCATGTTATTGCATTACACTGTGAATTCTATTGCTGATGTTTCAAAATAAAAAGAATTGATTGATTGATTGATTGATTGATATTTAAATACAAAACACTAAAAGCCAAAATGTGATTTTGTAATGTGACATAAATGAATTAGAATATGAAATTGTATAACTATCCCGGCTATCCGTACAGTCCTGACAAGATTTTACACAACTAAACGAATGTCACACACAAAGAATATCACTAAGGCCACAAACTTGCACAAAGGCCTTCCTGCCACTTCAAACAACTCTGAAGCCTATTTTCACCTCATGTCAAACAAAGTGGAACGTTTCCTTGATCTTAAGGCTCTCTGCTCTCCAAATACCAATATCACCTTAGATACTACACAGAAATTCTTCTAGTCTAATAATATCTCACCCTTGGCTTCCCTTCTTTCTCTCTCGTACGGCAGTTCTAGGCTCCTCTCTACAGCAGAGATGACCACCCTTCTTCACAGCCAGTCACGGAAAAAGAGTCACGAAATAGAATAACCCCTAAATGAGTATCCCCTTATTACCGAAATGGAGTATCCGGTTAAGTGTGCATTATTGGCAGTTTCTAAGTGCATTCAGTCGTACTGTTTGGATTTATTGTACACATAAATTTTTGTAAGTTGCGTATCTTTAATTTGTACGTCGACCTGAAATTAATTTACTTCGTTTTTGATGATTTTTACTGGATTTTACTGGATTTTCGTCTTGGCTACCGTGATGCGTATGACGAAGGGGGATAGCATCTGCATCTCACATTCCACTCCTGCGCCACCGCACGACCACCATCATCACCGATTGCCACCGTAGCACCATGCTGTCTCCTCGGCTTGACCTCCCCGGATTTTGACCTGGCACCGAAACGAACAGAGGAGTTTGGCTATTGCGGATTTGATTTGATATAGCGCAGGTATCACGAAATAGAGTATCCGTCCTAAGACTATCCGGGGGATGTATGAATTTATCCCCCGGATGGAATAAACCGGTTTAGAGTATCCGGGGGATAAACCATTCTATCCCCCATCGTCATACGCGTCACGATAGCCTCGACGAAAATCCAGTCAAAATAGCCAAAAACGAAATAAATTGATTTTAGGTCGACTTACAAACTAAAGATACACAATTTAAAAATATTATGTTGTACAATAAATCCAAACAGTATGACTGAATACACTTAGAAACCGCCAAAATGCAAACTAAACAGAATACTCCATTTCGCTAAGGGGATACTCATGTATGGGGGATACTCTATTTCGTGACACCGGCGAATAAGCTGGTCTCCCTGACGTGGCTTTTGTGGGCGCTGAGAAATTTTCGAAGATTTACATTACATTACATTACAATGAATGGTTTATCCCTCGGATACTCTACACCGGTTTATTCCATCTGGGGGAAATTCTTTAGAGGGGATAGAATATCACGGGACACCGGCGACCTACCTCTGCTGAGTCACTTGTGCCTGACCCTTCTCTCCCCTTTCAGTCAATCACATCTTTCCCAAGATTCCTCCCCTAACAAGAATCAGAGCCGTATATGGCTCTGAGAAGAATGAGTGGGAAGATCTTGATAATAATAGTCTTTGTACCGTTTAGTTGTTCGTCCGTGAAGTGTAATCTTCTTCTTACGTCATCCGGGAGCTCGTAGCGAATGATCTTCTTCGAAGAATTCATTTGTAATTAATCAACTGCGCGAAATTAACGTCAAATGACTCAAATATGTAGGTGAATTTCTGCGCGGTAGGCTAATCGTTTTTTTATTCTATCGGACAGCAACAGTACTGTTCGAAATGAATGGACCTCTATCTCCGAACTTCTCTTGACATTAATAAAAACATCCGATGACACACACGTTCATTCGTCCGTCTGTTTAGAAACATAATATTATTAATTTATTAGGTTTGGACTTTCTTCTGTCTGTAAGTTGTCTACCGAAACGTTGCCCTATTGCAACAGGCGTAGGTCTATTAATCAAACAAAGCCTATAGTTACGAAGACAGATGGGGGGGGAGTGTGCTGCGTGTTAGAGCGTCTTGCTTTTCGTGTTGGCACAGCGCATTAAAACATAGTTGTTTATTTATCGGTTTTTAATATTATTTGCATTTTGATGTTGGCCAAACTATTGGCGTTTCGCTGTGAATCAGAATTGAAGCACGTACGTTTGTATTTTAAACACTGAAAGACAGTGACTCGATCATCACCACAGCACTATATAATAGGCAATAGTAGGCCTATACGCGAGACGTGATAATAAGAGAATAGCTTAGGCCTAGCTGGGGTAATAATCTTCTGTAAGTGCCTCAACAATAGCCAGACCTATGAATAGTAGGCCTTTAGGGCCTATATAGTCTATTTGTTCGACGTCAGCTATTGATTGCCCCTCGCGAGATTTTAATTGGTTCGTTGACTTCGTTCCACAGGGAATTTGTTCATCCGATAAGATGATAGCAGAACTTAAGCCAAGGAGCAAAAGCCGAGGGGAAGGGGTGGCAGAACTTAAGCCGACGGAGCAAGAGCCGACGGAGCAAGAGCCGACGGAGCAAGAGCCGACGGGGAAGGGGTGGCAGAACTTAAGCCGACGGAGCAAGAGCCGACGAGCAAGAGCCGACGGAGCAAGAGCCGACGGGGAAGGGGAGAGCAGAACTTAAGCCAAAGGGAGGGGCAGGCGAGAAAACCTGGGCAAAGTACCAGAGGCGACAGCGATGGAACTGTCGGCCGTAGGAGGCAGGAGACAAGGGGAGCAAATGGCCACCGTGTCCGAAGACCAAGGGCACCAAACGGGCCAGACCAACTCCCGGGGAGGGCAACTCCTAAAACCCGCTACACTACAAACAACTGCTCTTCTAAATTTCTCTCTAAAAACAAACGCTCGACTGCACGAAAAGTCGGCCCAGTATTTTCAACGCACCGTTTAAAACAAGGCTCTACAGAGTCTACATATCAACGATTCTGTATGTAATCTATGCATCAGAGTTCTCTACGATGAAATGCTTAACATCTCATTTGTCCTTCATTCCTTCAACCGACATCAATGAATTCCATCTGCGACTGTCTAATGGAGCAGTCACATGGACTTATCACTGTCAACAAGAATTGCTTCTCAGCTATTTACAAAGTAATTATTCAAAATTTAAACAATAACGGCACAAAGTGTATGTTCACAAGTAACAAAAATTGATTACAGATTCCAAAGTTTTATGTACAGAGTCGATGATGACGATGATGATAATGACGGTGAAGACAATGATAATGACAATGGTGATGGGAGTGTTATCGTCAACACGTGCGATCCAAGACCTCCTTCATCATGTAGTGAGTGGATTCCGTCGAGTTTAACCCGGAGCAGGACCTGAAAGTGCTCCTCGTTGAGGTTCCGTACCTCCGTCAGTTTCATGAGCAGCTTTGGAAAGAGCATCCGTGCAACCGGAAGCGGATGGATCGACTCCAGGTAGTTCTTGAGCAGCAGAGAGTACGTCTCCTGTTCCTGAGCGACGAGACTCTTCCAGCCCAGGTTCTCGCGATCCGGAGAGATGAGCGAAATGACGAGCAGAAGGATGAGCGTGTCATCTCGTTCGCTCTAGATCGGTGACGAACGATCGAATGAACTTCATGAGATCGTCGAACGGTCCGAGGCCGTTCTCGGCCTTCTCGAGCTGAGTGGAAAGACCTTGCATCTTTCCTCGCCCCACTGGTCAGCCAGCCAGCCGGCCGATGGCTGGCTCCCTCAGACGGCCTGTGCCAATCCCTCAGTCCTGCATCTACCCAGCATTCGCGTGGAGTTATTCTCCCTTATAATCCCTAATGCCGGTTTAAACTAGTTCAAAGCTACATGTATATGACCGCCGGTTGAGGAGCCTACTTCCTCACAATACATGCACACATACATACACACATACACACTCATACATACACACATGCACACACACATAATACACACATAGAGACACATTCATCATCATCATCATCATCATCAGATCCTGCCGCCTGCCATATGGCGGCTATGGCAACGAATAAATGATCTCCATGTGTTAAAGTGTTATTCCAAGAGATGTTAAGTCCTCGTAAATTTATAATTATCTATCCATCGTGAACCGGGTCTACCTTTGTTTGGTCTCCCTTTGTTTTTTTTCCTTCAAATTTTGCATGTATTGCATTGTGTGGGATTTGGTCAACTGGCATTCTCTCTACTTGTCCGAACCATCGGAGTCTTCGTTGAACGACTCGGCGGGGCGGGGGAGAATCTCCTTCGAAATAGAGTCTCCGAGTGGAGATGGACTTTTATGGGGGAACTCTGTGTATACGAGACAACGACATAATTATCGTCTCGTGACTTATTTAGATCAATTCATTGTATGGTCGGCCGTGCATCCATCTGGTGTAGCCTAGGTACATGACCGTTTAAGATCATCGTATGCCTTAGGCTCTCTTGCATTCGTAGACGCCACAGCTGTGCATTAAAGCAAAGCGCGTAATTGCTTGTTTACTGTTAACGACCACTGTGTGGTAACAAAGACCATTAGCGTCGCCCTTCTCCTTTATCCAGGCTTGGGACTGGCACTGTCAGAAAGCGAACAGTGGCGGAGTTAAAAAGCGCGTAATCACGCCATCACAGTATAAATTATTGACGGCATGCTGTTGTCGGAACATCCTCCGGGAATGAGTTGCCTAACAACCTGTGACGTGAACTCCTCAGCCTCTCTTTGCTTCTTTTCCGGAAACAGTCTTGGAGACCATTCTGTTTGATTGTGGTTTCATTGTGTTCATTAGGTCTGGAGCGCCTATGATGAGTCTGAATCGAAGTGGTAATATATAAATTCGCAATTACAATTACAATTACAATCTATGATCTCGCACTTAGAAGCATGACGTGTCAGTCATACAAGACTACAGAAATATGAAACAATTCGTACATCATTAGATCCTTGTTATTAAAAATAATTTAGCTAATTTAATTTTTTTATAAACAATTATTTAAAATTAATTTAGATACTTTAATTTAATTTCAGTGTTTATTGATATTGAAGTATATATATGCATATATATATATATATATATGTATTAAATAGAAATATCAGCAAATTATGCCTCTAAAATTGTTCTGAATTTGTTGAGTTCCGGAACCTAGAAAAAAAGTACGTACAAGACTACAGAAATATGAAAAATTCGTACATCATTAGATCCTTGGGTCTGATGTGTATTCACAATGACATGCTATGCAGGACGTAGAAGTCGTAGAACATCTTATAGTTTTCAGTTCTTCGAAAGATTACATCATGGATACACCTTAAACGCCTGCAGCGTATTCGTGCAGATCTGAAGCAAGTACATTGTAATAATTCTAACAAGTTAATGGCTAAATGCACCTGGAATATGCAAGCACTCAGGACAATTCAACTAGCGGGCTTGTGCAGATTGCAATCAATTGTATAATTCATCTTCAGAATCCTATGAAAACATGCCATACATTACTTGATAATGTCAGTCTAAGATGGGCCAAACAGTACTGTAGCTCATTGTGACGTGCGCTTGCTATATACACACCAATACAGGCATTGAATTTAAATCTCAGTTTACTTTTTGTAATATTGATTAAAGTTCACATAAAGTAGGCTGTTGCACAGATTAACTTAACTTTAAGTTAATATAACTCGTTTCAGTACAATAAAACAACTTATTAAATTAGAATTTGAAATTTCCTGTTTTCATTACGCGTCAGATCCAATCATTAAACTAATTTTTTCAATATCTCATTTTCAGACTTGCGTAGGCCCCTGAAAGGTTTGTAGGCCTACTGTGCCTAATGGATAATACGGCCATGTGTAGGTAACCTATATTAGTACGTGCATCCATAATTACACACATATTACACGCGCATACATAATATACCCACATTATTTTATATACATAACCTAGATACATAAATTCACACAATACATATATCTATCCATGCATACACATACGCAAATGTACACAGACATGCAGGGGCGCCGGGAGGCGTACGCACTTACGCAAGTGCGTACAGCACTGAAAGGCTAAGAAATGAAAATTGCAAAAGAAAAAGTGAAATAGGCCTATTATTAAGTTATAAAATTATAATAACTTAGATACTAGTTTTAATAGGTAAACTAGTAGACTAACATCATCTAGTGGTTTATATCTCATACCTTTCCTCACGCTCTTTCACTATCAATGCCGCTGGTCTTTCATCTAATCCGTACACCCTCACCTACCGTGTTCCTCAAGGATCTGTTCTCAGTTCTTTGCTGTCCATTGTTTACACGGTTAAAATTACACCTCCCCACTTAGCAAACTCATTTCCTCAGCCTCTGCTGTTTATCACCTCTATGCCGATGACTCGATCACAACTAATTCATAGCTTTTCCCCCTCACTGTCTTCCATATGCACTAAGCCACTTATTCAGCCTGGATGACCGCAAACCTACTATGTCTTAACCCTTCAAACACAGAACTTCTCATTATTGGCCTCCACGAGCAATTAAACAAACTAGCCTATCCTCCCGTCGCTCCCGACCTTTGTCCTACATATTATCTCACTTCTCCCGTACCTTACTCTTCTCCTGTTCGCAATCTAGGAATCATTTTCGATAAGAACCGCACCTTTTCCGATCACATCTCGCACCTGCTTTATGTACATCCGTGACTTTTGTCAACTTCGCGCAATACTTGACTACAAGACCGCGTGTACAATAGCCACATCAATTGTTCATTCAAAACTCGACTACTGTAACTCCCTTTTTTTACAACATCGACTCTTCTCATATGAAACGCCTGCAAACAGTCACCAAAACTCCCAAACACCACCACATAACCCCAGTTCTCAAATCACTTCACTGGCTAAAATCCCTCAGCGCATCCATTACAAATTGTATCTCTTACCTACAACGCCCTTCAAACCTCTAAACCCTCTTACATTCGATATCTAGTCACCATCCAACCGCCCGGGTCTTACTCGCTCATCATCATACCTTTCACGATCTCGGCCTCCAGTCTCATCCTCTCCGAAATTCTGGAACCGTTGCACTTGCTCTTTGGAACGGAC
The DNA here is from genome assembly GCA_020284085.1 of Aporrectodea caliginosa. Lineage (NCBI taxonomy): Eukaryota > Metazoa > Annelida > Clitellata > Crassiclitellata > Lumbricidae > Aporrectodea > Aporrectodea caliginosa. The sequence goes on from JACEVL010000209.1 coordinate 436,711, forward strand.
TCCCAAAAGACTCCCCAAAAGTCTCATCCTCCTACCTCACCTCTTAATTTAACCTCCGCTCCACATGCGCTCTCCTCTGCTGTTTTCCACTCACGACTGAAAACCGAACTCTTCAAGCTATCCTATCCTGATTCTACTCATGCGTCACCACACGATCACCATCATCACCGATTACCACCGTAGCATCATGCATGGTGTCTTCTCGGCTTGACCTTCCCGGATTTTTACCTGGCACCGGAACGAAGAGAGAAGTTTGGCTATTGCGGACTTGATTTGGTATAGAGCCGGTGAATAAGCTGGTCTCCTTGCTGTGGCTTTTGTGGGCGCTGAGAAATTTTCGAAAACTTACATTTACATTTAGTGAATTAGTATACTAGTAGACTAAGGGACCTACTAACTTACTAAGCATAGTAGTACAAGCAAGTCAGTAACGTCATTATTTACAACAGTTAGCTTCGAATAATTTTTCATATTGTTGGACCTTGTTGGTTAGAAATCTATATTACCGTATATAAGAAAATAATTTCAAGCAGCGGGCCACCCCTAAAACGATTTCAACAGACCCTACTAATTTTTCCAAATAATGCTGCTACTAGTCGTATACCATCATTAGACGAAGCCTTCAGTTTTACGGTGCATCAGAGGATATTACCTCATAGTTGCTTGCTTGTTTACTGTTTAACGACCACTGTGTGGTAACAAAGACCATTAGCGTCGCCCTCCTTTTTTATCCAGGGATTCCAGGCTTGGGACTGGCAATGTCACAGTACAAACAGTGGCGGAGTTAATACCTCATGGTTATGGCAGGGGTTGTTTTAACGTGCGGTGTTACACTTAATAGTGATAGTTTGAGTAGTGCAGTGATGAAATGATGCTTTTTAATAATGAGTGTTTAATCAAGGTTCCTCCAGGATGTATTCCCCCAGAAATATAGCACAATAATAATAGTTTTGAGTTGTTGTTAACATTATAATATTACATGAACTGTTATAATATTATAATGATATTATTTACTATTATAATATATGATACTATCATATAATAATGAGCAAATATTATATTTGTACACGCAAATGGCTTCTCTTGAGTGTTATCTTTCAAATTTCCAAATATCTAAATGTTTTGTTCCTTGAACATTTAGTAAAACTACCTCATCACCACATAGCTTCACGATTCGGTAGTTGAATCCTTCTTGCTTGGTTTGTGTACCATTTGTACACTATTTTTGCTTATTGTGTCTGGCCAGCAATAAGTTTACCCTAAAGCTTATGGCGTTCTTGGAAATTGAAAGTCAAACTCAAACACGACTCAAACTACATCTTAGCTACGAGTGACAGCTGGTTCCCATAGCCTACCAGTGCTAAAATTATAGAGCAATTTTTTTCATATGACTGCTTAAAATGCTACCATTACAGTGTGGAAATTCAAAAAATTTAGGTAGGGGAGGGGCACAACCCCCTCCCCAACCCCCTTCGGACGCTTCTTAATCGTACCCCACATACCTTCGTCCCCGGCCTAAGTCTCCTGCCTATTGTGCATACACAATTAAAATCCTGGCGGCGCCGCTGCAGACATGTACACATGCAAACATAGCGATATACCGGTACTTGTAAGTCGATTATTGCGTCAGAAAACAAATAACAGTACAAATCATGACAGAAACAGATCTATCACTGCACAACAGGAAGCCAGGAATCAGCTAAAAGCTATACCACCCTGGCCCCTATAGTACCTGGTTCACATTTTGGTCAACGTCTAAGTGTCACACAGATCTAGACTAGAGCGTATCGTATCGTATCTATAGATTTATATAGCGCCTTGCTAAGAATAACTATCCAGAGGCGCTCTCAGCACGGAAACTCCAGGGCAAAAGAAATGCCTTTAAAGACTGAGAGACTGATGAGGAGAAACGAGTCATTAGTTCAGCCCTTAGTGAGGGAGGAAGGTCATTCCAAATGAAGGGACCAACCACAGCAACCGACCGATGCTGGGCCACAGCAATCCTAGTCCTGCATGGAACAAAAAGATCAAGACGATCAGCAGAGCGCAAAGAGCGAAATGAGGATGCGGATAACGGCTTTAGCCTATAGTCATGACGTATTTAGGGGCATTTCCCAGCTGTGCTTTGGAAACCAGAAAGAGGATCTTGTAGCGGACGCGCGCAGTGATAGGAAGCCAGTGCAAGACTTCAAGCATATTTGAAGAGATATGTGCAAAGCGAGGGAGTCAGGCTATGAGCCTATAGCTGAAGCATTTAAGACCGATTGAAGGGAGGAAAGACGCTGTTTAATAGCACACACACACAAAGTACACACACACAGGTGTCATTTGCTAGCAGATGTGAATTTTATTGACTTTAAACAGATTTAAAAATTTATTATCAATAAATTACGTTGTCAGCGATCAATAGTATCCATGAAAAATAAAAATAAAAAGGACAAAGATCATGAGGAAAAGTAAACGAAAGGAAATAACAGTAAATAGCACTAGCCTATGGAAAGGAATTGGAACAAGTCGGAAAATGCTGTTACTTAGAAAGTACGATCACAAATGTTGCAACGTGTCATGTAGAAAAAAAAAGAAGAATAGCTATTGGGAAAGATGCCTTCTGTAAAAAGAAAGGAATTGATTAGAGGACAGTTAAGTAAGAATCTGAAGAAACGAATTATCAAGTCTATGATATGGAGTTTGGTGCTACTGTATACGGATCGGGAACATGGACTTGAGGAAGGAAGACATCAGAAAATTGGTGGCTTCGAGATGTGGATATGGTGAAGGATGGAGAAGTCAGCTGGATGGAATGCAGGACAAATGAAGAGATACTACAAATGGACGAAAAAAGATCCCTGTTAGGAATAAACAGAAGCCGACAGAGAAATGGTTCGGCCATATAATGAGGGGAGACTCCCTCCTAAGAACTGTAAATAAGGGAAGAATGGAGGGGGAGAAGACAAGAAGAAGACCGAGAATAATAATAGACTGGATGATGAAGGAGAGAGCTGGGCAACCTGACGAATGGCGACACTGCACGTAAAAACCTGTCTAGGAAGGCAGAGAACCAAAAGAAGAAGATCTAATGACTTAGCATAAATCGATGGAGCTGAGCATTTGCGTGCTTGAAGGTCTTGATCAAGATCTATATAGAGTAACAGTTGGTATTTTGTTTTATAACTGGACTAAAACTGCTAAGAAAGAATCAGAGAAGAGTATTTGAAAATAGAGGCATGGATCAGGTACCCAGATGCTACAGAAACATTGACATCGGGTCGACAGAAGAACCATGTTCCCCACTCGGAACCATGGGGATTGGGGACCACAGGCCCTTCTCCCACCTTCCCCCCCCACTCCGATGAGATACACACCAGCCCAGAAACTCCAATATTGATGCAAACATAACTGTCATGAGTAGAAATCTTGAAGGGGCGCTATAACAAGTTCTCATACATACATACATACACACATAATCACGATAACACCGTCAAACATCATTTGGTATCACATAGTAATCATAATGGGAAACTCTGTGGACGTGACAATGATATCGTATGCTCTCCATTGTTTACCCATTTCATACACGGCAGACGTCTAGCATTGGCTTACTTTCTAGAGCCACTCACTGAGTCTCCCATTAACAGAAACAAACGAAATTCAATGATGACCGTCATCATTGTCATGTACTTCTGAGTTGGCTCACTAGTTTAACACTTGTCGGTCATTTTGAGTCATCTACAAAAGCTGACGCCATTAATGGTCCTAAGAGTCGCCCATTGAGTAATATTTGAAATCGGATTCTATTAAGAACTCGAATATCAAAGACATGTTCTGAAAAAATGTGTTACAAACAAAAAGTAAACGTGAATTTAAACGCTTCCATAGCGATCATATTGACTGTATACGACCCTTCTCATTTTTCAATGAACTGATCTGATGAGAGCATTCAGTACTGCTGCCCGTTTGAATGTATACCGGAATGTATACACGCAGGCAGCCAAGCGTGGAAATGGTAATTAACTGCATTTACTGAATTCAATAACCGCAGGGCACGGCGGTCGATTGCTTAGAGCAGTCGGCTTGCAACGCGGAGAGGCTGGGTTCGAGCACCCGCCTCTGATAAAACAATAGACGGAACTTTCTTTGTCTAACTGAATAGAGAAGTCGAATCAACCGAGGCCGATGGAAACAAAGAGCCATATGAAACAATTATTGGCAACAGGTAGTCTAATGCAGGGCTCTCTCCTAGGAACAGATGATCGACAAAATGGCTGCGTTGCTTCAGAAAAATACATGATCCCAACCGGCATGGGTTCAGGTCTCACTGATACATGCAATAGTAATAGTAATAGGGCCTAGTAGTAGTAGCAGCAGCAGCAGCAGCAGCAGCAGCAGCAGCATCAGCAGCATCAGCAGCAGCAGCAGCAGCAGCAGCAGCAGCAGCAGTAGTAGTAACAAGCCGTATCACACGTTCAGTTTATTGTCTCTGTATATTGCTTTAAGAGCCTGAGGGATGTATATGTATACATGTACCTCGGGACAAATAATAGTAATAATGAAAACAACGACGACACCAACAGCAAGAGCAACAGCATGAGCAACAACAACAAACAACAACAAACAACAAAAACAACAACAATAATAATAATGTCACTGCCTTCTGCGAAATTTATTCACCCTTATATAGATCTTGAATAGTTCTACTTCTAGCCAATCCAGAAAATTTGTCAAGTCCTGCAGTTTATGGAATTATCTCCTGCAGAAGAAATATAATACTGACATAACTTCACAGAAGTGTGTGTGTGTGTGTGTGTGTGTGTGTGTGTAGTGAGTGAGTGTGTGTGTGAGTGAGTGTGTGTGCGTGTGTGTGCGTGTGTGTGTGCACGAGTGTGTGTGCGAGTGTGAGTCCGTGCATGTGTGTGCGTGCGTGCGTGTGTGTGTGTGTGTGTGTGTGTATGTGTGTTTGTGTGTGTTACAGTGTTTGCGTGTGCGTGTGTGTGGAATTCGATTTTCACTCTGACGTAATGCTAAAATCGATTCGACGACCTATACCTGAAAAGTCAATGTGCATGAAAGCTGTCGTCGACGAGTCTGAGATCCGACGACGTCTAACTAATATGATGAAGGCAATGTTGCCAGCCAATTGTAATTATAGCGCTTTAACCAGTCATTCCATTACAGATAATCTATACACGTAGCAGGTTTATGCGAGTGATAGCAACCAACCTCCCCCCACCAATAGAGTAGATTATACAGAATATTAAGAGAAAAACACCGACCGATCGAAGCTGATATTAACAAGACAACGCACGGACAACAGGGACAAAAGCCTAAATCAGTCTCCCTTATACACGCCAGCTCAACCATTTAAATACTCCCGCCGCCATTACACTCTACGACCGTACGACTTGCAAATTATCCTTAACCACTGCACGTGGTACAATTGCACGCCGGATACATACATACATACATACATACATACATGCATACATGCATACATGCATACATGCATACATGCATACATACATACATACATACACACGTATATACATACATACAAATGTCTCACATACATACATAGAACATACAAGCATACATACATGTATACATAAATACATACATTCATGCATACATATATGCATACATACATATTACATACAATGCCTGAATGCCATACATACATATATACATACATAATATACATACATAAGGTAGGCTGCATGTCTAGGACTCAAGCGGGTCTAGGAAAAGCTCCAGACGCCAGCACTTTTCGATGTCACATGGATGATCACGATTGTATGCTGGATATCTCACTCAATATTCACATAATTCACCGTAACCGTAATTTAGACATTGACATCCGTTTTGCGTTTCGGACTGTTCTCACGCCAGTTTTATTTCCTTCCTTCAACTTCTTAACTTCTGTTCGGGATCTCGGGGTTCTTCTATAGAAAGTGCTGTCTCTCCCGTAGCTGCTTCTACCAGCTGAATCAGCTGCGCGTAGTAGTGGTTGTGGTAGTGGTAATAGTGGTGGTGGTTGTCATAGGCGTAAACTCCTGTAGGCCGCTAGACTCGAGAGCCCCCAATAATTGAGGCGCCAGGCCTGCCCAGGCATTGAGCCCCCAAAAGTAATATATTTTTCACCTAAACTCACGGCTTAAAGTGTGAATGGACGGTCATGGACGGAGTCTAGACACTTATTTTCAAGGCTGAAGACCGTCCTGGCCCTGCCACTTCATAGACCACCACAGCCTGGGCGCCATCCATGCAGCAGCAGTCTTGGGCGGGTCAAGTTAAACTCCCCCACCCCAATTAGCCTTCAGCTGCTCAATGTATCTTGATTTTCGCGTGCATCCAAATATTTCCAACATGTGTTAGCCCGTGGACCTGTTGGGGCTACGCCCTTATCCCCGGGGTCAACGGTTAGCCCCAGCATCTTCAGAACAAAAGATCGTCTTTCCGGTACATATATATATATATATATATATATATATATATATATATATATATGTACATTTATAAACGTATAAATATATATACTCTTGCAGCGTCTTGCTGCGGCTTCTGTTGGATTCGTTAGACTTATTACCAAGTATTTTATCAATTGCCACGTAAAATGAGTTTAGCCTACTGAAGTTTGGAATTTGGCGCAAAAGCGATTTGCTGATATATAGTGAAGAATGTGATGGAGAAACTGAAACTGCGACAACTAAATAAAGACGATGTGACAGTTAAGCTGAGAAGAAGGCTGATGAATCAGAAGCTGGTAAGTGTGACTGAGAAATCTCGTAGACCTATACTGACCGATATTGTAGTAGAATCTGGGACAGTAATAGGCCTAATAGTCCCAGGTAGAATATGCTATATTCAAGAACAATGATGGTGCAGTTTTAGGAAACACGGAGTTTGACAGCAGTGTTAAAAAGGAACAGGTTGATCGTTACATCTGTAAATAACTTACTAATGATTTGGTATAAATGGTCCACCTCACGCGCTATGGAATGCCAAGAAGTATGTTATTGTTGAAATCTGGTTGAAATCTGGCAAACACGGAGCCCTGGACAAAGCTACAGACCAGCCAAGGACAGCTGAATTAGCTAGACATAGTTCGAAATTGTTTGCATAATTATCTAAAACTATTGCTTTGTTTTTTCTGTTTGCATTCAAACTACTTCAGTGTTGGTTAGGGTCACAAATATTTGCTAGAGGTAGTAATCTTCTGAAAATAAACCTCGAGTTTTCCAATAAGTACTGTCTCCCTTGTTCGACTTTTTGACACAGCTTTTGACACAGCTACATGTAAGTATAGGATCACTGGAGGGCAACAGCGCCAGTGGAACGCTCAGGCAGACTAGCTCTGTCTTCCCGACCTTTAACCCTACGAAGGGACTCTCAAGGCGCTGGAGCTGACATGCCTGGGGGCAGGCTGGACCTGGCTGGTGTACAAGGCCTGAACCGTTAGGTCATGACCTGAGAAATATCGTTGGCAGACTCTGGACCTACATAGCAATACTCGAAATATTAAAATAATAATATTAACATTATATTATATTGGATTATTTCTAGATTCGAACGCTGTTAGGCCTATGTATTGAAAACTGCACTACGGTTTAAAACCAAAATACCATCTTGAGACCAAGAGGTCTTGTTGCTTTGAAAAGTAATATTACGCTGTGTGATCTAATAATATAAGCTGACTGAACAGTGTAAATAGAAAAAGTAGCAGTAGCGGTAGTGGTGGTAGTGGTGGTGGTGGTGGTGGTGGTGGTGGTGGTGGTGGTGGTGGTGGTGGTGGTGGTGGTGGTGGTGGTGGTGGTGGTGGTGGTGGTGGTGGTGGTAGTAGTAGTAGTAGTAGTAGTAGTAGTAGTAGTAGTAGTAGTAGTAGTAGTAGTAGTAGTAGTAGTAGTAGTAGTAGTAGTAGTAGTAGTAGTAGTAGTAGTAGTAGTAGTAGTAGTAGTCAGGGGCCGTAAATCTGTTTCGAAATGTGGGGAGGGAAAACTTCCCCTTCGGAAGCGTGTATACTTTTCTTAAGAAGTCCACTATAATGTATACTGGGTTCAGTCACACACTAGGTTAATGTTAAATTTTTTTAATTTTTCAAACTGCTGCGTATAGGTTCAGACTGTAGGGAGCAACAATACTAATCATGTATAAGACAAGACAGAGCTTATGTCCAAACAGAGCTTAGGCTATGTCCAGACAGAGCTTATGTCATCCTCTTCTACTTGCTTCCCTCGCTGCTTGAATTCTAAACACTATCAACTAAATAAATAGCCACTATATCTATAGCTGCCTGCCTGCAGGACCCTTTGGATCTTGACCTCTGCCTGCTGATATTATATTGCTTATATCCATTGTTTTAACTGAGCGCCTGTGAATAAGCTGGTTCCCGCGACTTGGCATTGTAGGCGCTAAAGAAATCTCCAGATGACAATTGCGATTGCAAGCAAAAACTGCGACTAAAACGAATTTTTTGCCTGGAAAAAGATAAAATTCACAGAAATTTGGCCATTTATAATGCTGCTTGTAATTTTGTAATTTTTTCTGATGTGCAGAATTAGGCTTTGGCGAACTTTTTATTAATGTAGTCTCAACAATTAAACTAGTGTGCACTTGCACTGTACCTATATTTATGTAGACCCTATGTATATTCGTTTACTGTTTACTTATAGTTGTAATGTCTTACCATCGCACCTTAATCCAGCTGGCGATTTGGAAAACGGCAGATAATATTGTTTAAATAATTTCGAAGGCGTTCTGCTAAACACAGCACTTTCTTTATTTAGCCGTCTATCAATTTTATTTATTTAAAATTCATTTATAATCCTCTGTACACTAGACTCTCGAGACGAACTGGTCTAGTGACTCTAGTCTCTCTGTCTCCTCCCACTCTGAAAGCCTACACAGCATATTACACATTTACATATCTGTATGTATGTATATTTGATATATATATATATATATAATATATATATATATCACAGCTGTCTCAATAATTAGGTGTCCTGTCTCTTATGTCTGACCACTCTGCCCAGTCTTGAAGGATGATATATTGCGCGTCACATTCCTCCTCAAACCACCTCTACTCCGGCTCTGGAGAAATACACCTGTTGTGATTTTCAGTTGAGTCAGGCCCAGAGAGTAAGGTTCGCGCAGTATATGATCCTACAAGACATGGCAGTCGTCTATAGCCTTCTGACCCTTCCCCAAGGTCAATGCCAGCTACACGAACAGCTGCTACTACCAGCTATACACGAACAGCTGCTATAACATTTGCCCAAATACAATGTCATGTATGCCACCAATGGAAAACAGGTGCGAAGCTTATTTTATTACGTACGCACGGACGCACACGGACCCGCGCGCGCCAATACATGTATCATGTATGGATGAGAAACAAAATTCATTTGGATCAAATTTCCGTCCGTGCATGCTTCACGTGAAGCTGATATTGCGCACGTACACGCACGCATGCACGCACACATACACAAATGCGCACACGAACACACCCACAAACACACCTACACATTAATACACACACACACACACACACACACAAACGGATACATGTATCATGTATGGAGCAGAAACAAAATGCATTTGGATCACATTTCTGCGTGTGTAGGTTAGGACTACCATCATAAATTATCATAAATTAGGCCCCTATGTAATTGGAATTTATTATTGATTTTGTATAATGGTGTGGGTACAGCAGTAACTCAATCAATTTTCAATCAATTTTCGTTTATTAAAGATAATCTGACAAGTACGCAACTTATGGGTCTACGTTGATAAGCTCAGGTCCTATTGGATGTTTAAAGATTAGATTGAGTAATGTTTAGATAAAATTAAAACTATAGGCTAATAATAGGCATGTTATAGATATTGGACCATTAGTGTTATAACTGAGGGAAGAGAATCAACATATGTTTTATATAGTACTCCGAACGTTGAACCTGCCTAAGGACAGAGAACCAGAAGAAGAGAAGAAGTAGCTCGATGATGGATGACAGGGCCTGGCACAATATGAATGTGCAAAAGGTAGCCTGGGCCTAAAGGTAAAGAAGTAGATGGAGAAATACGGTGAGGTGTATGATCTACACCAACAGGCGATGAGCCCATGGACAAAATAAGCAAAGATAACTATATATGCATACACACAAACATACATATCTATAATTTATATTATGTATTATGCATATTATATAGACTATACAATTATACATATGTATAGCACTAGCACTAGCATTATAATTATAATTATATGACTTAAATTTGGTGCGTATCCTTCAGGCATCTAATATTGAACAGCAGTGGCGACGCTACAGCCAAGGCCAATGCCCTGGTAAAAGCCCTTTGCCCTGGTCGTTGCCCTGCCACAAGGCTGCCAGAATTTTGCCAGAATTTATCTGGGGCATTTAATGGCCTCTGCACTGGTTACTTGTATGACTGCCCTGGTTACAAAAATGCCTCTGTTGAACAGTGAATCTGACAGAGCAGACACGCTTGTATCCTGGACTGATGGTCCTTCCCATGCTATTATCATAACATTATCCAACAGAAATGATGCATAATACATAATCCATGGTCTGCCATTGGAAATGATTGGTCATTAGAACGACAGAAAGGCCTAAAGATCGTCTGCCAATTTGCAGTTAGCTAGTTTCTAATCGTACAAGCACGTAGGCCTACCTCTAGCACAAAGAACAGCGGATATTCCTTCGCTCTATATCCTGATGGAGTTGATGGAACTGCTGTGTACCCGTTAAGCATGCTCTGTGTAAAGCCACACAGCCTGCGCAGGATTCAGGAAGCCCAGAGAAGCTGGTGCAGGCTGGGTGTGGTCAAAAATATAAACCACGTGGTGAAATCGGATCTCCCCGAATGTATGAGCACGATGCATTTGTTGAGCTAGGCTACTTGTAGGCTACGTTTCATGTAACCACTGTAATATGAGCCAATTAACGAAGCCCGGCCTAGGAGGAGGATCCTCTTCAGTGTCTTTATATGGCCTGATTTATTTAATCGCCGTTGCCCGATGAGGCCTTCTCTGTCTGAGTGTTTCTGTCTCAGTTTCAGTCTCTCTCTCTGTGTCTCAGTTTCAGTCTCTGTCTCAGTCTCCATCTCTGTGTCTCAGTCTGTATATCTCTGTCTCTGATAGTACTGATTATATTAGGCCTATATTTATTATATTTGAGTTCCGCCATTTATATAGCCTACTTATATATATGATGATGATGATGAGTACTCTGTCCGAAGGCAGGTCCATTGGCTTTTATGCCACCCGGGGATGAGATGAGTGAGGTGGTTTCCCGTTGCCTTCCTCACAGACAATTGTGGTTGAGCAACTTGTCCAAGGTCGCTATGCAGTGACTTGGGGTAGATTCGAACCTGCGACCCTCCGGTTACAAGGCACAGAACATACCGCTACACCACCACGTCGCATGTAGTTCTATAAGTAGTTCTATTAGTTATGTGTGATGGAGCAGCAGAGCCAACTAACAAAGTCCGGCCAAGTATAGGAAGATCCTGAATTTGATTCTGTCCTAGATATATGAAGCAAGTGGATTGTATCTACCATACCCATGCTGAAATACGAGAGAATTTTGTGGATTGACCGCTAGCGAGCGACACAGTTGAGGATAGACAGAAGATGTTGTGGTCCGAAATTCAACAAACATACAAAGATGGAATTACAACAGTCAAAGTGTGTCAGAAATGGAGCGAGGCCGCTGCGGCTCTAAACGAAACGATGGCCATGCTGTGACTGTCTCAACAGCGATAATCTTGTCTGTCCAGTCTGCATGGTCTGTCGCACTGAAACCCAAGTCAGCTTCAGTCAGGGCTGTTAAAGGCTTGGTTTTTGGTTTTTTGTTTTTGTTTTTGTTTTTGGGTTTTCTTAAACCAAAAACAAAAAAATCGCAAATTTTGTTTTTTTTTTTTTACAAATTTCAAAATTATAAATGCCAAAAATGTCGTCTCTTCAACTCGCTTGGCAATTGTTGTATGGTCTTTGTTAATTTCGTTTTATGACACTCTACGGTTCTACTGGTCTAGTTAATTTCATTTATATGCATCTGAGTAATTTGAACGGTAGGATATTATATATTATGCCATTTTTATGAGTTTTATGATCCGAAATAGGAAAATCTTAGAAACAAAAAACCAAAAAACCAAATAAAACCAAAAAACCAAAAAACCAACGTTTCATTTTGAAAAACGTTTGGTTTTTTGCACCCCTGGCTTCAGTCGATGCTTGAAAGATCGTAGAAGTTGAGATTTTCCAATTCGTGGATGTGCTGCAATATAACGAAGGCAGCCAGCCAGAACACGACAGCGACACGACGATAACCTGAATATTTTAAATATTCGTTAAAAATTCTCAGAGACATAGAAATAGCAGGCTTTGAAAATAGAAATAATTATAGGGCCTACCTCGCCTGCAGTGAATAAGCTGGTTGCCGCGACTTCGCCTTTTAGGGCGCTGTAGAAATCTCGAGTTACGATTAAGAAACGATTTCATCAAGATAATATTATGTTTTAACGACAAGAAGACTGTTGGACTGCGGACTCAATTCAATTCATCATGTGCTTATCCTCTGACCCCATCAATTTAGGACTTAAAACAATCAGATGTAGGACACCAGAACATTGGCATTGTCCCACTGAAAACAAGTCACTTTGTAATTGACATTTTAGCGTCTGTTCTCGACTGCCAAGTTCAGACTAAACGTAATCGATATTGTCTATTCGGGATATGAAATGTGACTTATAAGGCACCCCAGTCCGAAATTGCGCCTGCGGCAAAAATGATGAAATAGGACAGCTCCTTCTTAGGTATGTACACAGTTAGGGCTTACTGTGGATTGCCTAGATTGCCCCCCATCTGCACATGTACGTACACAGGAATGCCAAACGTATACATAGCATAAATAATTTTTTATATACAAAGCCCACATATTTACACATAAGACTTATACATATAGGCCTACACATACTGGTCTATCTTACACTTAGAAAATGTTCTCTCGCCGGCTAGGGCCATAGGGGCCGCAGGTGCTGAGCAAGTGACGGCTCTAAAATGCTATGAATGAATGAATGAGTGAATGAATGAATGAGTGAATGAATGAACGAATGGATGATCTTGTGGTAGAAATGTTAGAATTAAAGAATGGTACCCCACTGATTCCGAAATGGACGTTCTAGCTTAACAATTACTTAACTACATAGGCCTACTATTCCGGTTATGACTTATGAATAATTAGTCAAGGAGCACTATGTAGGAAAAACATATCCCGTGGGCGCTTTAATGAAAGAAACATGTGTGATACGTCGTTGGAAAGGTATTTTAACATAGAATAAGAAAAGTCATGGTGCCAAGCCAGAATATGCTGCAGGCAGGCACAATTCAAGATGGCGTCCAACATGGCGGAACATTATCATAGTTAGTCGGATAGATATGCCACATGACCCCAAAAAAATTGCAAGAAAACGTTTTATGTTGGTTTTCTGGTGTATTAGGTCTGGAGAATAACATACTAAAAGTTTCTCGAAATCGGACCACGGGATCACCCCCAAAAATGCATTTTAAACAAAGATGGCGGCCAATATGGCGCCAATACAGAAAACCGTATATATATCAGGTCATAGGTAAGCTAAATAACAAAATGAAGTGTCAAATTTAACATTATCAAGGTCGAGGAATCGATCTATCATAGTGGCAATAGTGTCGGAATCTTACTATCCAAGATGGCGGCCAATATGGCCGCCAAAACACAAAAATATGTATATATCAGGTCATAGGTAAGCTAAATAACAAAATGAAGTGTCAAATTTAACATTATCAAGGTCGAGGAATCGATCTATCATAGTGGCAATAGTGTCGGAATCTTACTATCCAAGATGGCGGCCAATATGGCCGCCAAAACACAAAAATATGTATATATCAGGTCATAGGTAAGCAGGCAGGCACAATTCAAGATGGCGTCCAACATGGCGGAACATGAGAAAAACAGACCTATTTATCGTAGTGGCAATAGTCTTGGAATGTTACGATACTCATTATTTCTTTTATTTAACGGAAAAAACAATGTGTAAACGTAGCAGCTGAGAAAAAATGAACATTCAAAATGTTATTCGTCATCATCACTATTGTCACTGCTGTCTTCGTGACCGTCATATCGTTCCGCTACATTATCGCAGAGATTCTCGTCGCTGTTACATTCACACATTTCTGTGCATGGCAGGTTGTTAGTTCGGCATTTGCATGGTGCCGCACATCTGTTTTTAAGACAAGCACACTTGACCAATTGCAGCAATGCCTCCGGGGCACATAGCGATTAATTCATAACCGGTGATCACCGTCCATCTTCCAATACCCACCCGTGTTTCGTTGGTGATGGAATCGCCGGCATTGCTTTGTCGTCTTGCGCCCAAACAATTGCCTGAAAGTTAGCTCTTTTCACTGCTGCAGTCTGCTGGTATGAAAGCACCTGTTGTTGGTGGAAGACTGTCTCCAACAGTCTGTTTTGTTGAGAATAAAGACCATCGCAATGCTGCAAGAGTTTTGATCTGTGATTTCGATTTCGGCTGATAAACCCGGCAGAGGAATTCCTCCAAATTGTACAGAGTTTCATCAGTAACAAGATCATTTTTACCTAATGATGCAAAAGAAGAAAGTATTTCATCGTTGGAGAGACTGAATGCTTTCCAGTATGACAGTTTTCCTTTGCCTTTTAAACAACCTGTGGTGTCGCATCCGGAAAGTGCGTGAAATCCGGGTAAAGCTGCAGCTTTCAGTTGCCCAAGTGATGCATATATTTGGCCGATGGATATGTATTCTCCCGGAACAGGAACAAAGAAGGATTCTTTTGGAAGCTTTGGATACCAATCGAAATCACAGATCAAAACTCTTGGAGCATTGCGATGGTCTTTAATCTCAACAAAACAGACTGTTGGAGACAGTCTTCCACCAACAACAGGTGCTTTCATACCAGCAGTGAAAAGAGCTAATTTTCAGGCAATTGTTTGGGCGCAAGACGACAAAGCAATGCCGGCGATTCCATCACCAACCGAACACGGGTGGGTATTGGAAGATGGACGGTTGTCACCGGTTATGAATGAATCGCTATGTGCCCCGGAGGCATTGCTGCAATTGGTCAAGTGTGCTTGTCTTAAAAACAGATGTGCGGCACCATGCAAATGCCGAACTAACAACCTGCCATGCACAGAAATGTGTGAATGTAACAGCGACGAGAATCTCTGCGATAATGTAGCGGAACGATATGACGGTCACGAAGACAGCAGTGACAATAGTGATGATGACGAATAACATTTTGAATGTTCATTTTTTCTCAGCTGCTACGTTTACACATTGTTTTTTCCGTTAAATAAAAGAAATAATGAGTATCGTAACATTCCAAGACTATTGCCACTACGATAAATAGGTCTGTTTTTCTCATGTTCCGCCATGTTGGACGCCATCTTGAATTGTGCCTGCCTGCTTACCTATGACCTGATATATACATATTTTTGTGTTTTGGCGGCCATATTGGCCGCCATCTTGGATAGTAAGATTCCGACACTATTGCCACTATGATAGATCGATTCCTCGACCTTGATAATGTTAAATTTGACACTTCATTTTGTTATTTAGCTTACCTATGACCTGATATATACATATTTTTGTGTTTTGGCGGCCATATTGGCCGCCATCTTGGATAGTAAGATTCCGACACTATTGCCACTATGATAGATCGATTCCTCGACCTTGATAATGTTAAATTTGACACTTCATTTTGTTATTTAGCTTACCTATGACCTGATATATATACGGTTTTCTGTATTGGCGCCATATTGGCCGCCATCTTTGTTTAAAATGCATTTTTGGGGGTGATCCCGTGGTCCGATTTCGAGAAACTTTTAGTATGTTATTCTCCAGACCTAATACACCAGAAAACCAACATAAAACGTTTTCTTGCAATTTTTTTGGGGTCATGTGGCATATCTATCCGACTAACTACGATAATGTTCCGCCATGTTGGACGCCATCTTGAATTGTGCCTGCCTGCAGCATATTCTGGCTTGGCACCATGACTTTTCTTATTCTATGTTAAAATACCTTTCCAACGACGTTACGTATCACACATGTTTCTTTCATTAAAGCGCCCACGGGATACCATTGCTCCCTGACTAAGCCAGCTCTGGGGCAGTCATTTTCTTAGCCTCGGCATATGATGAGAGCGGGTCGCCAGTCCCCTCCCTCGCCGTCTCATCTTCCCACCTGGAGTGTACGGTCAGTGTACTCACTATAGATCAGCAGTTGGCTAGGCTATGGGTCGCAGATGGAGAAGAAATCTCGAAACAAGTAGGGCCTATCTACTAGATAGGCCCTATTTGTTTCTATCTACCCTGTTTCAAGATTTCTACTCCAATGGTGCCCTATAGTCAACTCAGCTATAGCCTAATGAATAGGCCTACATGATTAAAGTAGATTATAATTGCGCAGAAACCCTTTGATGTTGAGTTGCACGGTTACACCATTACACTATTATAGGCTAAGCGCGCACATATTATGGACAGTAGCAATCATAGGCGCAACCATCCTATGGGACCCGTGGGACGCGTCCCTCCCAACTTTCGAACAGCTTGTTACCGTCCCCCCAACTTTTGAAAATTGTGAGGCAAACAAAGAGCCCAAAATGCACTCCATTTGGTATCAAATGCTCAAAATTGCGTTGGCTTCTGGGGCTGATGGGGAACTTGCAACGCTCCCCATACCCCCTATAGTCGTTAGGAGCTTCTTGCCTTCCGCGATCTCTCCCCTCTGTACCATTAATGCCAGTATAGTACAAGGCTCTGGTCTTGGACCTACTGATTTTGTCATAGCCATTTCTAGCCTTAAACCTAAATACAGTGAAAACCGTCTCACTAAATATGCCGACGATAGCTACTTGCTGGTCCCTGCTTCCTGCATTGACAGCACTCTTTCTGAACTTGACCATATCTCTAAGTGGGCATCCATTAGGAATCTTAAATTAAACCATACTAAGACCAGAGAAGTTGTTGTCAAACGACCGAGGTCCAAACCTATTGCCCTCCCTCCTCTCATACCTGGCATCGAGCGGGTCCAGGAGATGGTTATTTTGGGTGTCACCATCTCTGATGGGATTGGCTTTGGGGCACACATGGACAAAATATGCTGCAAAGCCTGAAAATCCATGTACGTGTTTTTGTCGCCCACGGTCACCACGGTCAACGTCTCTTTGACGTTGTTACTTGTTAGGGCTACTACCCTCGCACGGCTACTTCATGCCTCACCTGTTTCGTGGGATTTGCCACTGTAGGGGAACATAAACACCTTAACGGTATTTTGAGAAAATTTACCCGTTCAGGCTTCCTCCCTGCCGATTTCCCTAGTTTTGTCAAACACTGTTCTAGAGCTTATTCTACTCTTTTCCGTTCAATGCTCTTAAACCCTTGTCACGTCCAGTTTATTCATGTAATAAAGTCACATTTTTCATAGATCTACATGTAGATGGTTTAGGTACTTTTATATCGAAATCATCGGTGAAAAATTTGAGGTAAATTAAAGCCCAAAATGTACTCCATTTGGCATCATATGCTCAAAATTTCGTTGGCTTCTGGGGCTCCGCCCCAGACCCCGATGGAGTTGCTTACGACGCTCTCCCATACCCCCATGTCGTTAGGGGCTTCTTGCCTTCGGCAATCGCAGCTTCGCGCCTTCGGCGCTCGCAATTCCACACCCACCCCCAGTGGCGGCGACAGACATTTTTTGTAACCAGGGCAATGGGGCATAACCAGGGCAATCATACAAGTAACCAGTGCAGAGGCGATTTATGCCCCAAATAAATTCTCGGCAGGGCAAAAATTCTGGCAGGGCAACGACCAGGGCAAAGGCTTTTTACCAGGGCATTTGCCCTTGCTTGCCCTGGTGTAGTGCCGCCAATGCCCACCCCCATCACACATTCTAGTAGGTCCCCAACTTCTCGACCGTGGTTGCGCCTCTGGTAGCAATCGTAATCTGGAATTTCCTTTGCCGTTAACAAAGCTAGCAGTACGAACCATGGCTTATTTAACTGGCCAGCTTAACTATTGGTTAGAACGTTTTGCGTAAGCCTATATCAAGGGCGCCTCTCCGGTTTAGGGTAGGCCTACCATTCGCCTCCGGATGGTGGCTTATTTACGAGATTTCAATCTCGGGCTAGCACGGTCGTACACGCGGACTTTAAAAGATGTGTACGTCAGAGGCGCCTTGACGTACGCTCTAACCAGTGTAGCTAACTGGGTCAGCGTATAGGACAAAGGTGAAACTTCCAACCCACTGATTCAGCAATCCCCACCATTGGGATGTATTTTCCTGCCCACAGGTCTATCCATGGACTCCACTACCAAACACAAATTACACCGTTTAAAAGAATTCATAATTTCATATCAACCAGATTTATTGTCTTCAATGTTATTGTGACTATGCAATCGAATTAAAATGTTAAAATCATTATTGTTTACTTTAGTGAACAAATAAAGAAACGCCTGAAGCTCATTGAACTACAATTTTCATCTTTCAGCTGACGAAAAACTGAAGTCTGTCATGAAAAGACAGCGTAAAATCCTAAGCACATGAAATTAATTCAAGTTTCACAACTGCATAAAAATAGCAGAACCAGTAAATGCAGCATCAAGCGATATGTTGTGATATCTTGTCATGTTCATACACCAATAACTAGATGGTCTTCTCCAAATACCACATGACTGGTATAAAATACATATTGTAACAAAATATAACTCTATTTTTAGTCACATATAAATATACCAACAACCAGGACGTCATGTATGTACAAATGTACAAATGTATGCACATAATCCCTTCCGTTGCTAGTATATTCTGTCTTTTATTTCCTTGTCCATTACTGTTATTTGGTTCAATAAAATGTATGGCTATAATTATGTTTTCATTAATATCCTGGTCTGTATTTAACCATGCACACATGCACGCATAATTATGTCTGACTCTGTCACTCTGTGTATTTATGTTTTTATTTGAATTATTCATAATATGGGCACTTATCTAGACGGCCCTTAGGCCTACAGTGTAGACTGTCGCAGGCTTGCTCAACACGACCATACACTATAGCATCTATGGTGCAGAGGAGTATCGGTGAGTGAAGGGTTTGCTCAAGGTCCTTACACAGTACCATGTCAAGGGAGGTCTGAATCCAATCTCTGCTCAATATAAGATCAGTGCTAAACCTTTGGCTACCATGGCTCACAAATAAATCTATTAGAAAAAACAATGAATGTACAGAACACAGGTTTTGACAAGACTTTTTCCAACTGCTTATGACTTTTAGACGTTGGTTTCACTTTTGACTGATGTGCATTGTGGTAATGTGCTACAGAAAGACTAGAAATTAAATCCCAGCTTGTCCACAGAGGTCACCATTCCAGTTCTCAAAGGACCACAACGGATCTCAATCAGCTTCTTAGAGGTGGCTTAGGTCGCCAACTGCAAACATGTCTATCTGTCACCTCTGTGTTCTTTACACTAATCCATGCAACCATTACTATCATTATCATCATCGTCATCATCATCATAATCATCATCATAATCATCATACTAATCATCATCATCATCATCATCATCATCATCATCATCATCATCATCATCATCATCATCATCATCATCATCATCATCATCATCATCATCATCATCATCATCATCATCCTATTATTATTACTGTAAATTATTACTATTACTATGAATTATAAGTATTACTGGCATTATTATTACTATAAATTATAATTATTATTACTATTATTTATTATTTTACAAAAAGAACAAAATCCACAGGAAGTGGAAAAATTATTCATGCAAAGGAAGTGCAGTACAGCATCTGTAAGATTCTGGATTGTACTGCAGCCAATGATTATAATTTAACCCAAGAACCATCTCAACGTACCTCAGTCTAGCAACTCAGAGCTCATGAATACACTGGTGCTTTGTGCTTAGCTTTAGAGTAGAGCTTTAGAAATTTGGAGTTTATGATTACGATTAGGAACGTGGTGTCAACTGTCACCTCTGAATGGACTCCATTGTTTGGGCTCTTCACATGTGCAAGTCTGCCAGTGGTGACTTTTCGGGTCATCCAAGGACTGTTAGCGTCCTAATGAACTTTTTGTTTTAAATGAACTAACACTACTTAGGCTAGTATATATGCAGCACAGTTGTGAGGTACTAAACGGTGCTATAAGTACTTTGATAACTAATCAACTAAGTAACTCATCTGAGGACTTTGTTAATAAAGGCATCAATAAATTAGTCATTGTATTAGAGCTGATTTTTGATATTCAGGCTGTGTAGCAAGTGCTTAGTGTTTATGATGCAATTGCAAAATTGCTAAATAAATATTTGATTGCTCCACGGAGTCACATCTCATGTACATACACTCTTAAAAATGTTAGCTTTGGCAGCCATTTCAAGTGTCATGTTACAATGAAGCTGCATGCTAATGAGGTCACGTTGTAAGGCAGAATTAAATTTGGGACTCACGTTCCCAATGAAGTCATAACAGAATTTGCATTATAATGAAGCAAAGCTTACAGGGTACGTGTCGACTTATGTTTATAAGATTCTGTGTTTCGCCCTGCGAGTCTTCATTTTCTTGCCTTCCAATGGTCGAATTCCAGTGTTAGCTTCGGCATTTGACTGCTTGTCTCCAGTGGAAGGATATGAAATTGATTTGACAACAGGGTTCAGGGAATGTACAAACACCTCCAAACCATGTAGTGATGGTTTGGATGACGTGGGCTGATGAGCCAGGCACGAACCGGTTGCAAGCGAAACCACGTGATGTGGCACTCGTGGCTTGTATGTGTATGGATTCCTTCTTCCTGGAAAGTTCGACATTGCTGGGGATCCAGAAAAGCAGTCATTATCATAAGCAAAGGCAACTTGGGAGCCAAGAAAATCACTAGTTTTTGAGTTCAACCGGGCAACTGAATTTCTGCCACTATTCCTTGTCAGTTGTGGCCGTTTTGAGTCAGTGTTGCCTGCCACATCAGACATTGGATCTAATTCAGTGGCTGAACCTAGAGTTGGTAGAACACCGGTATGCGCAAGGGTCTGATGCATATACTTGATTTTCTCCATTATCTCAATGTCAGCCTGCGATTTGATTCTATCACTTTTACCAGCTGTTCTTTTTGTCCTGGTGTCATTCTCGCCCTGCAAAGACCAAACATCATCCTGAATGTTGCAATGCATATTGTGCTCAAAATAGTCTTGTTTTGGCTTTGAGAGTCCTGAAGTCGAAAGAACAGAATGAAACGAAGAAGGTCGACTTGGCACAACGTTGGTCGACTTCGTCTGAACACTCGGAAGACTGTTCTTCGTTTGTTTATGCGCACCAAAAGCACTTGCAGACAACGACTTTGGGATAGTCGACTTTTTTGGTTTGTCTGCTTCAGGTTGCCTCGAGCTCTCAACACGATTTACAGTCTCTTCAACTGAATCTAATTTCTCGGACGGCACAAGCTGGGACAAATATCGTCGGAATTCTAGAAGCAGCTGCAAATTCTGTTCTTCTTCTGTTTCTTGTATCGTCTTATTGATTGTGCTCCTGTTTGTATGCCTCTTTCTTTGTATCTGTACAGATTTCTTATGCTTACTGTAGCAACCGTTTGCTGGCTGGTATGCAAATGTCTTTCTGTTGATGCAAGCCTCTCCAGGCAGACTGTAATCCAGACGCTTGCCTACATTAGTGTCATTGCATTTGGAATGTTTCTGTTGGTCGCAGTTATTGAATAAGCTGTCAGTGGACAGGACTATCCTGTCCCCCGATGCTTGATGCATGTATGATGCCTTCCCTGAATTATTTTGTGAACAATCTACTGGTACACTAAAGCAGTTCATACCAGAGAGTTTTGAACACGCTTTGTTTGGAGGTTCGATGGGGGATTCGTGAATTTTCAACAGTAACATTGTAAAGTAACGATCTTTGTCACGATTCACATGGATCTCTGGAATGTCATCCGTTGGCTCTTTAGTCATTTTCACTTCCTGTTGGCTTGTAAGAAGATCTGCTCCAGCTTAGAATTGTCAAAAATTCCTAAAACATTTACAAGAACATGAATTCCATGTACTTAAACGAGCCTGTTGCTTATAATATTTTATGGAAGAGACTGGCCAATTCTGGGTCATATACTAGAGCACAATGAAACATTCTGGACAGGCTAAAACTTTTCATGTCCCCACATTTATATGGAACCAGTTTACCTCATAAATATACTGATGACAAAGGGATGTATGTCTAGAAGACATTATATGAGATTAGATTGCTTAAGAATATCGGCCAAATAACTGGCCAATGGACCCTGATTGAAAGCGTGATGTTGTAGAAAGAAGTGAGTGGAATATGCTAAGATAACTTGGGTAAACCCGTAGTTTAGGTTGCTAAATTATTTTATATTGTCAAAATGAAATGGAAGCTGGATTGAGGAAAAAATTGTTTCCCTAACTGTAAGTGGGTCTGATGAAACTATTTCTATCTTTAAATAGAAGTTGGATTGATGGAAATAATTTTTATCGTAAATAAAAGCTGGATTGATGAAACTTAGTTTTTGATGCAATAGAAGCTGGAATAATGAAAATAATTGTTTCCTAAGAAGCTGGACCCATGGAAAAAGTTCTTTGCTTACATAAAAGTTCCATTGATGAAAAATATTTTTCTGGTTAAATAGAAGTTGGGTAATTTTTTCGTTAAATGGAAGCTGGATTGATTAAAAAAAATTCTCGATGAAATGGAAGCGGGATTGATTATAGTTATGATGGACATAGGTAGAGTGCTTACTTACCAACGTGAAGTACGGCATTGAAGACATTAGAATAATTTAGCAACCTAAACTACGGGATTACCGGTAACTTGATGCTAGGCAATATAGCGACATGACTGAATGACTGTCTCAGTGCCTCCCTCTAGTCTCTCTGGGAACCGGACTCGGACCTCCACTGGACGTCGATCTTTGGACGGGTTGTCGCAATATAACTGATACGACGCAGCTCTCGTGAATGAGATGGTGCCCTGCTCTTAGCTTTAGAGTAGCGCTTTAGAAATTTGGAGTTTGCTATTATGATTGCTAGTTATTGTATGCGACAATAACTACCGAACATTAAACTTATGTTTACCAATAAAACGTGACTGATACAAGAAACCTAGAGAGCAGTAGAATACATACTGCTTTCATACAAAGTCGCAATGAAGTCAATGTTGTTCTTGCGTTTTAAAGCATTTAGCGTTATGACATATCACTTCACGTTAAATCGCTATTTTATTTACATCGTTATTTTATTTATTTTATTTATTTCATTTTTATTTACAAACACGAGACGCCATACTGCAGCCATAGTACCAGAATGTGAAAAAAGAGAGACCACTGCAGCAAGTATTAATTAAAAGTAAAAGTAACTTTAATTTGCCTTTGGAGTGGTTATAATACTTGTTAAAATAAAATGAAACAAACAAATAAGATTAAAGGGCTTTCGTAGCTAAATATAACTTTAATACAGAGATTCTTAAAGAATCTTATGAACATTTTAAGGTTACCAATGGGCACTGCCGCATACAGCAGACAGTTACTTAGCATAGACAAGTGAACAAAGTTAAGTCGTCTGATCATCACTTGGCAAATACATAAAAATTTAAATGCCAGTGACACCAACAAAAACAAACAAACAAACTCAAACGCATGTGCTAATTTAACAGACTGATTCTGTTTGTTTGCTCGATGTTCGAGCACTCCTACTTGATTACAAAACCCGATATAACGATTATTGTTTTATCCGATATAATGAATAATATCCGTAATCTTTCGTGGTGTTCGGTCAAACTTTTGCGATTAAGAATTATTTTAATCTTGAATTTGCCTTACTGCAATTTTCACTCTAAGCAATCCTTGTATAAATTACAGAATTACCCAAGCATCGGTAACGCCAAATCGCTGTTTTAATTTTGCTAACTGGAAATATTGCTTATAATTCCTAATATCGCCCGGACAATGTTCCGTTTATGTTGCGAGTAACCAGTTAAAAGCAATAATATTGCTTTTAACTGGTTACTAGCAACATAAACGGAACATTATATTTTAAGACCTGTTTAGTCTTGCCAGGAACCGGCTTGCAACTCCCGTCTTTTTGGAACCCCACACGAGATACTTCCATATTACACAACCCTAAGCATGTACTTCACCAACTCCTGCATTAATTTGTATATAGGGAAGCTTGCTATTATCTGTGTCTGTTATAAATGTAAGATTTTTATAGTTGTGAGTTATTAAGGGGATTTTGATTTTTAATTAGAGGTTAATCAGGCACTCTGCTGTATTTTAGATTGTAGATTCTTATGGCCAGTAAAGAGCCAGGCGTTGGGAAAGATGTCGATGATGATGATAGTCCATCACTATCTGGGACAGGAGGGAACTCAGGACTTTTGGTCTCCATAAGTACTGGCAAACACTGGCAAATTCCAGAATATCTTAAGGTTGGTAGACTAATAACTGTATAAAAAATTGGGATCAAATATACCATAATTATAAGGTAAATATGTGGCATACATACAGTTTCACTGAACTATAAGTTCAACAGAAGTTGATAGCATGTTTGGTGTTATATCAGTATGTGTCTATAGTGTGTTTGATCTGTAATCTGATGGTTGCTAGTTTTATAATAATAATAATCTTATTTTTTATTAATTCAAACCGACAAACGCAGTATGATTACAATTCAGTCTGAACGGATGATCACAAGTTATTACAGGAGTCAAATTTAATGTATACAACAGCAATGCAAGGCGCCCATCGCGTCCTACATATCATTTTACCAACGCGCCATCTCTCGAATGATAGGCTGAGTGGACCTTTGAGAGGATTGTGGGAAGTGATCCCGCTTCCAACTGCTCTTCACGCCAATGATGTTATCATTACTCTATGGACCCCTCTACTGAATAGAGTCCATTTGATGACCCTGGACAACCTGTTTGTCCATCACCACATTGGTTGTTGGGTAATTTTTTGCCATTTCGATGTATTATTTATCTACATTTTTCCAGAGGGGGGCTAAATAGGAAAATGTGATGAGTCATCACTTGCAGACCGATTGTGCACATTGACCATTTATAATGGTAACTGAGATTTGCTTGCCACTTATTGACTTTGAAAGTCTTCTTTGACTTTGATAAAATTGTTCTTGTTGTTTTGACAGCCTGGTAAATGTCGAAGTATAACGGAATTTGAGAAGTTGAATCGCATTGGAGAAGGCACCTATGGCATCGTTTGTACGTTCAGTTTAATACGATACTTGCAACAGTCAATCAATCAATCAGTGAAACTTGATATAGCTCCCCTTCAAGATATCTACTCAGAGGCGCTCTCGGCCCAACCACGTCATGTAATAAACATCTTGTATAGTTATATATCTACTCAGAGGCGCCCCGGCCCAACGACGTCATGTAATAAACATCTTGTATAGTTATTATTCATTTATTTGTGTGGTGATCCCTGTAGTATAATTAAAATTGACAATAACTTGATAATTTTATTTAAGAATTAAGTATGTTTTATATAAAAAATGCCATCTTGACATCTACACCTCTTTCCTCTCCGCTGACATCTACACCTCTTTCCTCGTCGTCGTCGTCATCGTCTTCACCTTCATCCTCGTCTGAAATGCCCTCCAGCTGCCTCTCTGGTCTTCGGACAGCGCTCTGGAATGCATGATCCCTCTCCGATAAATTTGCTTTTATTGGTCACACTCTTCTCGAGCGTCAACTCGATATCTTCGCTGTCACCGAAAGTTGGCACCATGGATCTGACGATGTGCCGATTTGTCGTGCTGCTCCGCCTGGCTACTCCTTCTGCGACCGTCCAAGACCTGCCCTTCTTGATGGACAACCTGCTCGTGGTGGTGGCATCGTCGTATACCTTCGCTCTACGCTTCGTTTCTCCCGGATTGTTCTCGATATGGAAATTACTTCGTTTGAGGCACTTTGTATCAGTATTTCGACCTCTCGAGGCTCGTTAACATTGCTAACTGTCTACAGGCCTGGCTCTGCTGCGCCCACGGACAGTTTCTTTGATGAGTTCTCTTCTGTATTAGAGAGCCTCATCACTCGCAATAGTCAACTGTTAATCATCGGTAATTTTAACCTACACTTGGAAGACCCTTCTCTACCTCCTTCAAGCCGATTTCTGGATCTTCTAACACAATTCGGCCTTCGTCAACACGTCTCTGGCTCTACACATCTTCAAGGCGGTACTCTTGACCTTGTCATCACTCCTGAAGACGTTATGGTACCAGATTTAAAAATCCGTCCGCCGACGCTCTCCGATCACTCTCCTATTGAATTCTCTATCCCTCCTCTTCATTCACAACCCATTCATGCTCTCCGGTATCTTCGTGGATGGAAGTCTCTCGACCGAGGCGCCTTCAGTGAGGCTTTGCGAAACTCGCCTCTCTTCTCCTCTACCTCGCAACTAGATACTCAGTCAACTTCACAACTCTACGATCTCTACTCCTCTACGATCAGCAATCTTCTTGACAAGATGATTCCACTCCGTGGTATCAAGATTCGCGTTCGGCCACTTGCCGTTTGGTTCGACCGAGAGTGTCATCAACTGCGTCGTCGAACCCGCTGTCTTGAACGACGTTTTCGTCGTTCTAGAGATCCAGCCGATCGTCTCGTCTGGATCAATCAACTGCGCTCCCTTCACCGTCTCTATCGTCAGAAAGAGGCGGCGTATTGGGAAGATTTGGTCAACAGGAACTCAAAGAATCCAAAACGTCTCTGGTCCGCTATCTCCGGTCTACTGGGTCGATCTTCTAGTACATCCGCGAATCCTTCCTTCTCAGCGGACGATTTTCTACTGATGCTTACAACTAAACTGGATGGGCTCCGAAATTCCACAGCTGGTTCACCACCACCTTCCTACACTACCACTGAGTCGGTGTTCAAGGACTTTCGACCTATCCTTGAACCTGAACTGCGTCATCTGCTTTCTACATCTAATTTAAAATCATGTGAACTTGACCCCCTTCCCCCGTTTGTTATAGTAGATGTACTAGATGACATTGTTCCCTTCCTTCTCTACTTGTTTAATAGGTCTCTTTCAGAAGGTCACCTTCCAGCATCCCAGAAGCGTGCTATTGTGTTTCCCACTCTTAAGAAGCCCAACCTGGATTCTAGCATATGCCAAAACTATCGCCCTATTGCAAATCTCTCCTTTCTCTCAAAGACTTTAGAACGACTTGTTTCTCTGCAACTTCTTCCTTACCTTGAGCAGTCAGGCCTTCTACCGCCCAGACAATCTGGCTTTAGAGCTCACCACTCAACTGAAACTGCTCTTCTCTCTCTTCTCTCTGACATCTATTCTGCTATGGATAAATCCCACGTTACTCTCTTAGCACTTTTTGATGCATCTTCAGCATTTGATATGGTAGATCATGATATTCTATTACATCGCCTTGAAATTTCCTTTGGTCTTAGTGGCCTTCCTCTTCTTTGGTTTCGCTCCTATCTTACTGATCGTACTCAAATGGTTATTCTAGGAGACTCCCGCACCTCATGGGTACCTGTTAAAGTTGGAGTCCCACAAGGATCTGTGCTGGGTCCACTTCTTTATATCTTGTTTACAGCCGATATTCCTCTTCTCTTTGCTAAACACTCAGCCTCTGGTCACCTCTATGCTGATGATGTCCAGGCCTTTGTTCATGGCCCCTCTTCTCATCAGCTTGCTCTTTCCCAATCTATTGAATCTCTTTCTGCTGATCTCAATTGTTGGATGTCCTCTAATCGTCTTTCACTCAACTCTTCCAAGACTCAATTGATCTGGCTTGGCACTCGCCAACAGCTAATTAAACTTGATTACGATTTACTTGCCAAGCAGTTCCCTCAATTTACTTTCTCGACAAATGTCCGTAACCTGGGTGTTACTCTTGACAGTACTCTTTCTTTCTCTGCACATATCTCTAATCTCTCTCGGTCCAGTTTTTATCACTTGCGGCGTCTACGTGCCATTCGACGATCTGTCCCCTCGCCGATTTTTTCTTCCATGGTTCATGCCTTTGTCTGTTCTCGCATTGACTACTGTAACTCGTTACTTATGGGCCTACCAAAACTCCGCCTGGCTCCACTGCAATCAGTACTTAATTCTGCTGCTCGTTTAATTGCCCGCCTACCTCGTTTCTCCCATATTTCGACTTTCATGACTCAAGACCTTCATTGGCTTCCTCTAACTGCTCGAATTCAGTTTAAAATTCTTTTTCTTACGTGTAAAACGTTTTTAGGTCAAGCTCCACGTTACCTCTGTGATCTTATGAGACGGCCTATCTCAGCTACCTCTGGACGTCCTCTCCGCTCTTCTGACCATCATGACCTTCTAGTTCCGAGGTCTCGGACTGCCACAGCACAGCATCGTGCCTATGCCTCCGTTGGACCTTTGCTGTGGAATGACCTCCCTGCTTTAACTCGTGCTGTAATGTTATCTGGAGGTACCACTGTTTCTGCTCGTTCTCTTAAGACTTTTCTTTTTTCGAGGGGCCCTTCGCACTGGAAGCGCTTCTGATTAGGTTGTACTGCGAGAGGCGCTTTATAAGTCCATAAATAGAATAGAATAGAATACAATAGAATAAAAAATGCCATCTTCTTTCAAATTTATTGTTCAGTTTAAGAAAGCTTTTCTAAAGTTTCTGGATATTAACATTTAACTGTATTCACAGATCGAGCATTAGACAACAAAACCAATGAAATTGTGGCATTAAAGAAGATGAGAATGGAAAATGAAAAAGAAGGCTAGTATAATTTTAAGATAAACCTGAATTTTTAATTATTTCAGGTGTCTAATGTTGCCCCGATGACTGTGTTGCCCCCTGCTTGAACAGTGATTCAAATTGATTAATTTTGCTAATTTATAACTGGTATTACTGTTTCTGTAATGGGTTGCGGTGTGCCAACCCAGTGTTTCTTCAATAAACGAATATTATTATTATTATTTACTCTGAATTGATCTATTCTAATGTTAGAACTTCTATAGCACTATTGTACTAATGCAGTAAGGATCTAGCTTTGATGTTCCAAAACAGATTGTAGTATATTGAATTCAAAGGATTTTCTAATGAAGCAGAAGAGCAAGCTAAAGAGTTGAGTAAGAGTATTCTTTTGACAGATGCATTTTGGACGATTGAAGTCCACTTTTAGCTTTAAATTATGACTTATTTTGGTTAAAGAAGCGGAACAAACTGAAGGTATCCTCTGACTTCATTTTGAAAACAATTAAAAGTTGACCAAATGAAATTGGTACCAACAAGATCAGTCTAGCAATCTAGAATTTTTTCTCTACTAAAATAAATTTTTTGTTTAGACAAAACATTTCTCTGAGTTAAGTTCTGCTACTGAATTTGTCCTAATCTACTGTTGTGTGTATTTTGTGGTTAGGATTTCCGATTAGCGGCCTGCGTGAAATCAACCTCCTACTGAACATACGACATCAGAATGTTGTGCAGCTGAATGATATCATTGTTGGAAGACACTTGGAAAGGTCCTTAAAACTAAATTATTTTAATGAGAAAAGTCAGCATTCAACATAATGTCTGCTTTAAATTCTTCTCGTCGGTTAAGGCTAATCCGATGTGAGATTTGTGGAGCTCTGGACTCGAGACATTCATATTTGTAAAGTTTTACTTACAGTGTACATTACATTTCTTTTTGCATTTACTGCAGTACCTGGCATAAGTAAAATATTAATTATTACCAGTTCTCTGTATCTGAACATGTGAAACAGTTGTAATATGTGGCTGTTGTGACTTCTCAATTTCAGTTTGGCTTCTACTTAAGGTTTGTGATAATTGTTTGTGAGGCTGATAAAAGAAATAATTTTTGAATTTCCTAACTCTTGCGAGTGCTTATTAGAGATCATTTTTAAATAGTTTGTTAATTGGAACCAGTTTACTTTAACTTAAGGTGTTTTAACGTGTTTCCTGGAAAAGATCTTACCTTCTGTTACCGTATTTTACCTTACCTTACCTTTACCCATTTTAGATAATTATGTATGTAATCATTCTACATGATGTAATGTATGTGTGCTTGCTTGTCAGTTATAAGAAAGGCTACTTATTTACTTACTTACCTTGTATCTATGTTTCCAGATAGTTCCATGACACCTTTAAGATACAGTCAAGGCTGTTGGAACTTGGCTATCTAATATGTATAAAACATAGATTTTAAATTTTTAAGCTAATGTCTCCATAGTTGTATCCGGTAAACAGTTTTCAAGGAACGTTGTTACAGAAAGTCTCTCTGGTGTGTAGCAGAAACGTCTCGTACTGAAGTCACCTTAAGTCACTTGATTTTACCAATTGGTAATGGAAATACCCAATGCCTTAGAGTGGAGATTGAGCATGTTTTTGTGTTGTCTTTCTAAGTACTGAAATTTTCTGTTAACTGCAGTATCTTTCTATTGATGGAGTACTGTGAACAAGATTTGGCAAGTCTTCTGGACAACATGCAGCAACCTTTCACAGAAGCACAGGTGGGCACCATTGAATTTCAATGTTTTAGGTACTCGTAAATAGGCTATGTATATTTATCTAGTGCCTTGTGTGACATCCCAAGGATAATTAAAGCATTGTTATTAAACAGATCTAAAGAGATGTGTGACCTAGGTTGAAAACATTTCTTGTCTCTGGTTTTCAGTGAAAAGTTGTTCCAAACAGATTGTTCAATGCATGAGAAAACATGGTGTGCTCCAGTCAATGTTGTTTTGACACAGGACCAGAGAGCACCCTCAGATTCAAGTAGAAGGTTTCAGAAAGTTGGTCCAGGGCACGAGCAAGCGCAGGGTGCTCAATTCATTATTATAGGACTTTGATGTAGGAACCTTGAGCTTTCTGATCCAACATTCATTCATTCATTCAGTGCCTTTATATAGCACCACTCCAGTATAACTACTCAGAGGCACTCCTGACCGACCTCGTAAGAAAAAGCCCGTTTTCAAGTGTTTGTAGAAACTGCATGCAGAATCCATAGCTAAGACATGATGCAGATCAAAAGGGAGACCATTCCACTGAAAAATGCAACGCTGCATTGTCAAGATGCATGCAAAAGAAACAACTAATTCACCCCGAACAGTGGAATGCAGATTTCTACGGCCAGGTAATCCTGAAATTGGGCAGCACAGCTCGCATTCCCCAATTGTCTTTACCAAACCCAAATCATACATGTTGGGATGATGCGGGCACATCATGCTTTCTCGTGCTTTGGACCATCCTCGTGGAACAGTCTACCATTAAACATATGAACTACTTCGTTGTAGACAGCTGAAGAAAGATTTAGAAGCAGTTTTTTATGCACTTCTTTATATCCATTAGATTGCCATGCTAAGCGCCCTTGTGATGTTCTTAAAAGAAGCTTTACATAATATAGCCAGGTACATACATACTTTTACATAGTCAAGTCCAGTTTCTGAGAACTGTTGATGGTTTTCATAGGTGAAATGTATAATGATGCAAGTTTTCGAAGGACTTGAATATCTTCATCATCGCTACATAGTACACAGGTTAGTCAAGAACTTACACTATTTAAGTATTATGGTGGAGTAGTGGTATATATTATGGTGCTGTAATGCAGAACTCTGGTATAGTATTACTGTAGTATCCTGTGTTGTAGTAGATAATGTGATAATTAATTTTAGTATTATTGCTATTGACAGTTTCATGACTTTTCTTATGTTCATGTACAATATCTGACAACACCACGGACGTGAGGTTTTCATGTAAGCATATAGATATACTGCATTATTTTTTGAAGATTATCTAAGGTGTTCATCTCAGTCTGCATTACAAGGTTAATGCTCAACCAGTCGAGCATTATGACAGACACGTAGATGATTGTAAATTTGTGAAGGAGATTGCTCAGTGAATCTACAGAAGTTTATTTTTGTGTTTTTTAAATTGCAGGGATCTGAAAGTGTCGAATCTGCTGATGACAGATACTGGTTGTGTTAAAATTGGTTTGTATTCCATAGCTCAAAAATTTATAATGTATTAGCAATAATGTATTAGCAATGCATTCTTATAATTCTCATACTTTCCCTCTTTGTCGCACCCCTGAAATGACTTGTCGCACCCCTGGGGGTGCGCACCCCAGTTTGGTTACCCCTGGTGTACAGTTAATGTACTCACTTTATAAATGAGTTAACTAGATAATGCAAGGGAAGAGTTTCTGTCTTAGCAAAGATTTTAAAGCGGTCCAGTTGTAAGGAAACTTAGAGAGTTTTTCTTTGACAATAAAACATGATTTGTCTCTTGAACTTTCCATATGTTTATTTAAGTTTGTTTATGTTTATTTGTGTTTATTTCAGCTGATTTTGGTTTAGCCAAGAAGTATGGTGTTCCTCTTCAACCTATGACCCCGAAAGTTGTCACTCTATGGTTGGTGTGTGATGTGCTCATCCATGATCATTGTCAGTTCTTTAAATTTCTGTCTTTTATGCCATGAATCACTATGACTGTGCCATAAAAGTTTTGAGATGTGCATTCTGGTAGTTTATCCCTGCATGTAAACACCCTAATGCCAGTCACATTTATGGTACCTATGCCACTCGAATCAGCCATGGATTTTGTACTTCATTTTATCATGCCTTTCTTAATTATAGTCTAGTCATTTAATTTCATATTCGCATCATTTTATTTATTAATATTTATCTCTTATTTATTTTAGTTTAACTTGTTTCAGGTTTTTCTTTACTGCTGTTACTTGGAAGAGCTTTGATAGCCTGATCTGTTTTGAGCTTCTTAGCTTCATTTAATTTATTGATCATTTTGTTTACAATTTTACTTTCTTTTATTAAGGTTATGTTTAGATCATTTGGAATGACCCGGATGAAATCGGACTATGATCCCTTGTTTCGGCCATTTGTACCTTAATGACCTAAACCTATTTTTATGTTATATTAGACTTAGTGGCTGGATTGGTGGAGTCATTAGAGTAGTCTCGTTTCCTATTTGGGATTAAGAGATATGAGAAAAGATGGTGAATTTTCTCCCTCACTGCCTCCTCCTCCTCCGACATTGGTGTACAGTTAGTGTACTCATTTTATAGATCAGTTAACTAGAGGGCACTAGTGGAAACGAATTTGTGAGATATCCTTCTGTCTTGGCAGGGTCTTATAAGCTGTGAGGAAATTTACCATCTTTGTCATTTTTTGCAGTCAGTAAATTAAGATGATTTAATTTAACTTGTGTCCTTTAGGTATCGTGCCCCAGAACTGCTGCTTGGCTCCAAAATTCAAACAACTGCCATTGATATGTGGTACGTACTCTACTACTGAAGGGTGTTACTTTTTTAACATCTTTCTGAGTGTCAAGTGTCATGATCACTTCACTGATGTTATTTTATATCTAATTTGACTGCTGAATTTTTTAACTGGTGTACATCACCGTTTTATTTGGCATCAGTAGTTTTTTGGCACTATAGAACGTGCCATTATTAATTATTATTATTATTGTTATTGTTAATTCAAAATTAATTTTAAATTCACTGACTGAATTTATTTGAGCAGATCAGTGTTAGCATTTACAAATTTAGACACGGAATTGTTGTTAAGCTACAGATGGAGACATCATGTACTATTGGTTCAATTCATCAATAATTTTATTGCAACTATTGCTGAACTGTCTGCAAAATACAGTGACTTGTAAAGCTGTAAGTAACTTGTAAATGTGTAAACTGACTTGTAAAGACAGAAACTAACTGATAAAATTCTCATCATAGTTGTCCTTGGCACACTGCATTGAACACAGCTCATGCAGTGCCAGGTTTATGCTATCTGAAGAATTCTAAATGTCTGCAGTTCAGCAGTTTATATAGCATTATATTAAATAAAATGTTGTGTGCTTCATTTCAAGGGCTGCTGGCTGCATATTGGGTGAACTACTAGTCCATCGGCCGTTATTACCGGGAAAATCTGAAATTCAACAAATTGATCTAATTATCGAAATGTTCGGTACGCCAAGCGAACAGATTTGGCCGGTGAGTTTAGCTAATTAATTAATTGATGCATAATTAAAGTTCTTAATATTTTTTTTAATTAGCCAAGTATAAACAGAGAATAACAGATTATACTGAAAATCGACCTAATCCTTTAATGACTAGAAGGTACAGGGAAAACAATACAGCTCGTAGTTAAAGTTTAAAGCAAGAAATAATATATGGATATTTCGAATTATGGCTTGGTACCTGAGATGTTGGCATAGTATTGTAGAATTCATTAGATAAGGTTTAGACTTGGTAGAATTTGGCTTTCACCATGTTTGTGGACTTGGATAATGTCTGTTTACAACGGATGGTTTTCGTTGATCAGTTTCTACATGTGTCCTTAGAAACTGCAAGTGAAAACCTTCTTCAGCTATACCTGCATCATTCATTCATGGCAGTTAAATTTAATGCATACTTTGTTATTTGTAACATCCTTTTATCTCATATAAATGTTCCCCGAAATGTCTCGGAGCCACACAAAAGCTGTGTCAAAGAGACGGCACAGCTCTAATGAGCAGTGCTTTTGAGTAGTTGTTAGAAGATGATTCACAAGCATCCAAATACATGCATGCTACATTAGTGTGGCCCAAACTTCCACGGCAAAATTTTTTGTTGAAACTTGCTGCTCCACAAGGCTGCCCTTGTTCCACTTGACAAGAAGACTATGTGGTGAAAAAATTGAAGAGATCTGAGCATGTTTAGAGGTCGCGCCATTTTGACACTTTTTTAGAAATCGCAAAAACCGCACGTCGCGTTTTAATAGCTACATTATAAATTAGGATTAACACCATGAACTCCAAGCACCTTCTTTCTAAATCATAATCTAGGTGTCAACTGTATTTCAGTAAATTGAAGAACAATAAGCTTACTTACGAATAAAAAAGCTTGTTTTCAAGTTCTAATTGTCTTTAGAAAATGGTTGCTGAATTAGAGGTAGGCCTAATATATAAATTTTGCATGCTAACTTATAGACTAAAGTTTTCATATGAATTCGTTTAATTTACAATTGGATTGTTCTCTATTGCTCCTCATACTGCTAAATTTGCATGATTAAAGTTTTTTTTTTTATTTGTGAAGCACTCCTTAACTGTGAAATACAACGCATGCCTTTTCACTTTTTATAATAAACGCTTATAGGCCTATGTAGCAAAAACAGCAGCTATCATTGCATCAACCAGGAGTTCTCCAAAATTTTGGCTGTTAGGGATGCCTAACAAGGACATTCTTGGGTCTGGACTACCAAGAAATGGGGCTATGTTTCATCACCAAAATGAGTGATTCGGGTGTTAGCTAGCTGCGGAAGTCGTATGACGGTTACAGTCTGCTGAAGAAGAATAGACTTAAATTCAAGATTTCTGCCGACTCAAAGAGGGACAGTTTAAGGTCGATTTAAATTAACTATTTGACATCTCGCGGAAAGAGGCAATGACTTTGATGACAAGTCAAGAGGACAAGCTCTTTCTAAAAATGAGAAAAAAGATCCTTCAAGTTTGTTGCCAAAATCTTGACGAACAGAGAGACTCGCAAGAATTTCAGCGGCGCTCAAGCGGCAGTTGGAAAGTAAGAGTAAGTAGCCGATCAATTGCAACTAAGTAGTGTTGTTACAATTCAGTGATTTGAAGCTTCTTGCATAGTTCCTTCAATACTCAGACCGTGTCATCAAAGAAAAAGCAGTGGAGGCATTCAGTCGTCTTCTCTGGTATTTCACCGTGCACCCTGTGCCACGTGCTTTGTTTGATGAGAAAACAGTGAAACATCAAGGCCACTATGATGAAAACATTACTTACCCACCTAATCAGCTATCCACGAAACGGCTGGACAGGAGATCCTTTGACCACCACACTACACTGGAGGCGTATGTCACAAGGAGTTCTTTAAAACTGCTTGGTCGTCTTACTATCCATGGTCAAGAACAAGCCAAAACTTTCCTATCGAAGCTTTCTGCTCTCTGACCATTGAACCCTACATTCCAGTCGATGAAGCCTAATGTCAAACTTTTGATGTAGTCAATGACTGTGCAGAACGTGGAGTGGCTCTGATCTTGTCTCACAATGATGTACTAACTCAGGATGAGTCACAGAAACAATACTTGTTGCAACATGACTCCAGTCATCGCACAATGATTTCTTTTCCGACAAAGAGCAAAATGAAATAGTAGCGGTTTTCGCGTTTTCCGGCACTTCAATGACGGTTATTTATGCAGACTGGAAAACTACTTTCATAATAAAAATTATATTGCATTACAAATTATTTGCATTTAATGCACTCTGACTAAGCAGTAACACTGCGGTATATATTTTTTATTAGGCTGTTCAACGTTCAAAATAATGACTGCCTTGAAATTCAAAATTATACATGTCTTTGACGTTTCATACTATATAGTGTAAAAGTGTGCAAAAGGCGCGACCTCTAAATATAGTTCAATCTGTCCAAAATTTTGCATACAGGGTTATATTTTCATGTGTAACAAGGGCAGCCTTGTGGAGCCAAACATTTCCACCTTTTTTTGTTTTGGGCCACCCTAATGCTACATACATAGATGAATACATACGTACATACATACTATGGACCTGCCGTTCACTAATTTTCTTTCAAATCAAAATGTACTTTACAGAAAAGAAAAGGATTGAAATCTATGCAGGTCTACAATACATACGATCATACATGCAAGAATACATAGATATATAATGTATTCATTATACTTAGACTTGATGCTTTGGTTTGCATTTTAAAGGGTTTTTCAAAGTTGCCAGCGCTCGAGAACTGCTCTCTCAAACACCAACCGTAAGTTAGCCATCTCTCGCTGTGTTGCGGTTTTTGGTATTGCTTTGAATTTTGAAATATGTCTGTGTAAATGTGTGAGCGTGATGTGGCTGTCTAATGGTTCTTGTGATTGACTGTTGAATGCTAAGGGCAAGAGTTCAATTCCTAGTCATGTTTGTTCCTTGTGTGTTCTATAGTTGAATCAGTTATCAGTGGTTTGCTGAGGTTAGACTCGTTAATTGCAAGTGTGGCTAAGTAGAATGGTTGGCCTCTAACCTTCATATGTTGAAACATAGAAAATGAGGTTGCTAACTCTATAGGAAATTGTTGTGCTTTTGAGGAGTTTCTATAAAATGCTTTGTACCTACAGGTGTCAATTCTGTTATGACTAGTACTAGTACAACAGCTGATCGTGTTTTGCATTAATTCCTTAAGTCAAGATCTCTCCTTGTTCCTTTTGCAGTTACAACAATTTGCGCCACTCCCTCCCGTGGCTGTCAGATGCAGGAATTCGGCTTCTCAATTTTCTCTTCATGTACGATCCCATGAAAAGGTACAGATTCATGTGTATTGGTTTGATCCGATCTTTTATATGAACAATATTTGCTTTATGACAAAATGAAAAAAGTCGTATGACTCTTGTCATAATCGTTTTGTAATTGCTTATTCAACAGTATAATTTACTGATGCTATCTTACAAATGTCTTATGCATTTGTGCAAATTGCCATTGGATTGATTGATTGAGTGCATCAATCATATAATGGTGACTCTTCTAGCTATCTGAGCACTGTTGGTTTAATATTGATTAGCTTTCTGTTCTTAGTAACTTTGATGTCAGTTGGGTTGGTATAGGCAACACTTTTGTGAGGTACTTAAAAGATACATACCAACATACATAAATACACTTGAACTTTTGTTCAATCGCAATGTACCTGATAGCAGTGTGACTATTAGTTTTGTTACCAATAAACGAATATAATAATAACAGAATAAGTCAATCAATCACACTTATTGTGTATCAGATGAGACGCTATGATGGGGATGTTTTCTTGCTTGGACTATTGTTGAACGTGTTGAGTGAGATTCTTTTGACGTTGATTACAGGGCAACAGCAAAGGAATGCTTAGACAGTTCGTACTTCAGACAACAACCTCATCGTACGTTTCCTATCTCCTGTTACCAGATTATCCTGGAAATATTATTTGTCTATTATGTTCCGATGTTACTAGATGTTACTAACTGTATGCACAAGAATTTAGTTGAAATCTGTATAATCAATCAATACTTTTATCGGTAGAACAGAAGAACATTTTCAAGTCTAGTCATTCCATTTCTTTGGAAACAAGAATAGTTCATCGTTGGGCAGACCATAAGGGACCTAGGTCCTGCTAATTAGGGCTCCTTAACTATATAACCATGTTTTTAT
This sequence comes from Aporrectodea caliginosa, assembly GCA_020284085.1. Taxonomy (NCBI): domain Eukaryota; kingdom Metazoa; phylum Annelida; class Clitellata; order Crassiclitellata; family Lumbricidae; genus Aporrectodea; species Aporrectodea caliginosa. The sequence goes on from JACEVL010000209.1 coordinate 474,992, forward strand.
AATCTGTAGGTAAACTACTATTAATACTGCATTTTTATCCCAAGATAGACATGAAAATAAATGGAATCCTCAAGTAGCAAAACGTTAGGAAAAATCCTCAAGGAACGTTTTGCTTGATTATTTTGATGAAGTTTGGTGGTTCTGTTTGCAGCCTGTCCTCCGGAACTGATGCCTTCGTTTCCTCGTTATCGTAACATGAAGAGAAAGTCGTCAGCTGCTGCACTTCCAGCTCCTGCTGCTGCTGCTGTGTCAGATGCCAGGTCCTCTAGTAGTTTGGCATATCTGATCTGATCTAATGACTTAATGACAAGACACTAATTGACGGTTGAAGCAGGTGAAATCATAGTCAACTTGCGCGGGTGAAGCAAGAAGTTACCATTTTTCAGAAATTTCAAGAAATTTTTCAGCTTAGTTACAACTCTTTAATTCACAACTTTAAGTCACAACTGTCACTCAAATTCACAACTTCCAAGTCACAACTCTCATTGTTTTCACAATGTCGGTGTAACTGAATCTGAGGTGCAAAAAATACGTGCTGACAAACAACTTGTCTAAGATCGTTACATGGAGACCACTGTTAGTGACAGCATTGACCTGGGTCAGGAGCGCCTCTGAATCTCTGAGTGGTGCTCTATAAATGCTCGATTACAATTGCAATTAGCCGTGGTCTGTAGAATACATATTTAGCACATTACCAAATAGAATGTCATGCTCCACTGTTGTGTAACATTAAATTTTAATGCATGTTTTTATAGTAAAACACGGAGGAAGAGTTTCAATGTAGAAGGAGCAGAATCACGGTCCTCTCGTGAAACGTCTTTCCACGTGAGTTTTCCAAAGCATCTTTGTCGATCTTAGTTTAGAGCAATATTACTAACTTAAAATTTCTGTTGTGCGTCATTACTTCTTGCAAGCTGTTCAAAGAGCTGTAAGGATTTTGATTGCTTGTTAGGTCACCCACTAGATGGTTGGTTACTTGTAATTTTGAGAGTTTCTGAAAGGCTTTGTTTAAATTTTCAGGTTCATACATACATACGTACATTTCAATTTAACGATGTCATCACTGCGTCTTGGAATTCGTTTAGAAAGATTGTTCATTTGTTGATTGGCTGTTGTTGCATATGGACTTGCAGTAAAAGATGGAGGTTCAGACTATGACTCTAAAGGCTGTTGTTGTGGCTTGGTATACTATAATTGGTTAGAGTACTTGGCATGTAACACAGAGACTACGGGTTTGAGCCTCCCCACTGAGGCGGTTACTATTTGGGGACCTTGAGCAAGTCTTTCACGCACAAATGGTTAGCACCATTGATGCTATGTCGAATGGTCAAGTGTGTACCTCTGAGCTTTGGAAGGAGGCCAATATCGACTACAGTCGTATTATTAACTGTTTTAAGTTGCGGTTGTGGCAACTTGAATTTGTTTCTAATAAACGAATATTTGATGATGATTGTACATGTATTGTAAAAAAATGATTATTTTACTGAAATTAGGACAGTTTGATGAGCTGTCACTCTGTTTATTTTAAATCTATATCATGTATAGCAACTTTTAAAAACATCTGATCCTATTCAGAAGTGCTCTGAGCTTAGCTCCAGCTCTCAAGTGCTGTTTGATCTGCTCCAAAGTTCTTTTATGCGCTTGGCAGGTTAAGAAAATGAAACGGTGATAGTGGAGAGGAGACAACGCTGGCAGTAAAATGACATGAAACGGTGATGCTGACGGAGCAGTTTTCCAGCTGTGGCAACCCTCTATCTCTCTACAGCTTCCAAAGCACATCGACCAAGACGGAAATTCATTGCACAATGACCAACTACCAGTGTGCAGCTGTGTTGTTCATAGACTTCAAGTCTTAGAAAAATCTAGGCTTACTGTTATATAATTATGTTAAAGGTTTCCAAGCGTAAACTTGGCGTTAACTCTACGACACCTTCAACATGCATAGGCTTACTAAAAACAGTTAAACAACTAACTGTGTAGGTCTAGGGTAGTAGTTAGGTTTTTAAATGACTATTGCCTATTGGCCCACTGTTAATAGTTTGAATTAAAACAATTGACCTAATGTTGACAGTATCTGTGGGTGTGTGAATAAGACTGTTGTGTATTGATGGCAAGATGATTGACTAAACAATATCTTAAAAAGTTGTAGTCAGTGATAATGTTTGATAACGATTCCTTCATCAAAGTGTAACTGAACAGATGAAGTAATGCAACGGTGGACTCGTAAACTCCCGATCTTGGCAGACTGATGCAACGTTCATCGAGTCCATGGCTGGTCTGCATTGTGCCGGGGTTCAACCGTGTCAGTTAGGGTTCTTGGTTTTGTCTTGTCATTGTGGTTATGTCTGTTTATGTTATCCAGGGCTTTAACAACAATATTTAGTGTACTAAAAGTGACTGGGAAACCAATGCAGCTCATCATTAAAATGTTAAGAATATTCAAAGTGGTCAGCTAAATTGGGATGCTTATTTTAGGAGACTGTAAATTTTGGCTGTTATTTATTATTATTTTTAGGGGCCACCCGTTTTTATGTACGCAGAAATCGGGGAAAATTGGCCCTCTCCCCCTGTACGCACATGTATATTTTTACACCCCCACTTGCGTACAAATGCTTGACGCACCTCCGAATCCTATAGAGCGGTCTATATGTAATCCACAGAGAAATTATTGAGGATTAATAATATTAACGTATTTGATAACAAAACAATCCACCGCCGTTGTCTGGCCGCACAAAAGGAATATTCAGTTGCGTAACTTTAAAAAGTTTGTGTAGTGTCTGCTAGACTCAAATGCTGACAAATGGTCAACGTTTAACACACCACCACCACTCCCCTCCCGTTTCCTATGAGTACATACGTTATCAGTAGACCTTCCAAGGCCATAGGCAAGCATATGCATTTGGGTTTAGCCCCCCCCTCTATGCTTACATACTACATGGACAGTAGTACACCACAATGTACGTGTAGCCCACTAATCTAGTACTAACAATTAATATCTTGATTGAATTTACCATCAGTCAAACAAATACTCAATATGTCCACCACATGCTTTAATGACTGCATCAACACGAGACGACCACTGATCGATGGCTGAGTCCACCAGTGCTTGGGTTATGTCAGCCCAGCAGCAAAGAATCACTTCTTTCAAATGTTCAACGTCACGTTTCGGTTCACGATAGACCAGTTGCTGAAGACAACCCCAGATCGAATAGTCAACCAGGTTTAAATCCGGACTGTTCGGTGGCCAGTTCTCTGGTTCAATTAACTCTGGAACGATGTGCCGGCGCTCCATCTTGCTGAAAGATGTAACCATCAACTCCAGACAGTTGGCGAATATAACGTAGCAGTCCTCTTGCGAGTACTTCATCGCAGTAATAAATATAAACCCGTAGTTTAGGTTGCTAAATTATTTTATATCGTCAAATTAAAATGGAAGCTGGATTGATGAAAAAAATTGTTTCCCTAACTGGAAGTGGGACTGATGAAACCATTTCTACCTTTAAAATATAAGTTGGATTAATGGAAATAATTTTTACGTAAATAGAAGCTGGATTGATGAAACTTAGTTTTTGATGCAATAGAAGCTGGAATGATGAAAATAATTGTTTCCGTAAGTCGAAGCTGGACCCATGGGAAAAGTTCTTTGCTTACATAAAAGTTCCATTGATGAAAAATATTTTTCTGATTAAATAGAAGTTGGGTCATTTTTTTTATTAAATGGAAGCTGGATTGATTAAATAATTCTCGATGAAATGGAAGCGGGATTGATTATAGTTATGATGGACATAGGCAGAGTGCTTACTTACCAACGTCAAGTACGGCATTGAAGACATTAGAATAATTTAGCAACCTAAACTACGGGAGTAACCAAATACTGTTCACCTTAGCCTTTGGAGTAACAAAGAATGGCACCGTCTTTCCAAGCTTTGAATGTTCAGCCAACGACACCATCACACTTTGCAAGAAGTGCTTCCTGCCCTTCAGAAGACGAGCAGGCGCAACCTCACGCTTAAAGCTAACGTTTGCATACACGCGGTCGTTCTGAGTGTTTGTTGGCCTCTGAACCGTCAAGATCTTGTCGTCTGTGAACCATGTTCTGTCGATCTGTCATTCGCTTCTTGAGTCGTTTGCAGGGGGCTAGACGTTTTATCGAATCGGCATCAGACAATTTCTGAACCTCACGTCGACGATAACCTTTGAGGTTGAGGTCATGTTTAGCAATGCGCCTAACAGTACTGCGTGAAATTCCGGTGGCACGCTCAATTGCTCTCGGACTCTTACTCGTCCCTGGATTGCTGTCTTGGCTGCAAATGAACTCTTGGACTTTTGCAATGTTCGCTGCTGTGCGCGCAGAACGTTTGCCACCACAGTTGCGGCTGTTAGACGTTCCCGTAGCATCAATTTGTTTAATCAATCGATATAGAGCATATTTATTCCATTTTCTAGACGGGAATTCTATCATCATCTGATATGCATTGTATCCTTTTTCTGTTCTTAAAATTCGGATTAAGATTCTATCCTCTTCCGTGAGCGGCGCCATTTTGTTCAATATTTACATTGAAAATTGGGAGGTGTGCGCCGCACCGAAATTTTATAACAACGGTGCCGTAATACAATGCAAGTCAGAGGCTTTCGCTCAAATCTACTCGATCTGTCTTCATTATGCTCCCTTTCTTCCGCTATAGCAACGCTCAAACACGCGAGGAACGCAATTCCATTCATTAATAAAAGATACCATATTTCAGATGTTCTGCAGAGCGAAAACATGGAACAATCGGTGTCTAGTTTTAAGAAGGAATGGACAATTTCTCGGAACCATTCTCCAGCTGGATGCATTTGCCCAATCATTGGGCTCCTGGAAAGAGATCACTCCCCATTCCTTTGAACCGCCAGACAGCTCAAACTAATCTTTCTGCCCTCAAAATACTGAATCTTATAAATTCCTTTGTGTCCATTATCTAGGGCAGTGCGCGCATGTGGCGCCTCTAGTGACGGCGCATGTTATGCAACATTGCATAACCAGCGCCGACATAATAGGTCACTTGCCGTCTACGCTTGGGGACAGATTCCTGGGGGTGCACAGTGCCTTACCCATCCACCAGTCGACCGCAATTCCTTCTAATAGAAGTCGGAGCATGCGTCCAGTATACATTCACGTTTCCGCTTTCACGAATGATGTATAAATAATTAAAATTTAGTGCATAGGTGTTCAAATGTGCGCCCCACGAACCTTTGACCCCCTGCATTCAGCAATAAGCCCGTCCGTCTGAGATTTTCGTTAAGTAATAAATTACATGTTTCTGTTTTGACTGGGTTTCAATCCCTGGGTTGCTGTCTTCGAGCGGGCAAAGTACTTTACATGGCATAAAAAAACAGGTGATTTAGTTTTGATTAATTAGTTTCGTCGTTATATTTTCTGGTCTGTGTGTGTTGCGGTTGATTTATTCGGTGTTTTTGCTACGAACTGTGTCAACGACTTAAAAATCAGTGACTCGGTTAACCGTCGAAGACTCGATGACTTCGGGTACCTAGGATAGAGATCTAATTCCACGAGGTCTGTAAACCGTCAGACAAAAGCTACAAGCTAACATTATACCTACAACATTTCTGGTTAGTTTTGTAGATCTAATTCGCCCAACTTGGCGTTTAAAGGTGGACTTGATTTATGCAAATCTTAAAAGACAATAGGGTGCAATAGGAGCAGTGTGGAGGGTAATGCCTCTGTCTTTTCTTTGCATTGATTTACTGTTTGTCATGAAAAAATATCGGAAAAATTAATACTAGGTTTGCAATTTTAGTTTGGGTAGTTTGTCAAACTGCAAACCCTCAAGAATCGTTTTATGGTCTGAGTAGCAAAGTGGCCCTGTAATCTGTACATAAGATGCATTCATATCTTACTGTATTTGCCTATTTTTCTTATGTTATGTTATATGGTATAACCTGGTTTGTATATTACCTGTTCAAGGTGAATGTCCTGTTGGAACTGGGCTCTGTTATCGAGATATTCAGATGTTGCTGTCTCAAGCAGCTAAGCGTGACATCCAGTAGCATGTCCTGAGACATGTCTCGTCTGTCGCGGTCTAACAGTTCATCTCGTGAGGATGTCAGTGGTACAGAGGAGGAGAGGCAGCCATCTTCTTTGGATCTTTGCCATGTGGATGACGTGGATACGGAGGCGAGTGATGTGAGCAAATTCCCCGTTGCCATGGTGACTTCTGTTTCTAGCGATTTTGGCAGCAGGTGCTATCGCTGCCGAATCTGCGGTGAGGTAAAGCAGAATCATCGTAGCACTGGTTCTCGCTTTATTTCAATTGCATTATCTATTCTTTGAAGTTCTTATTAGGTGCTATTTAGGTATATTATTAGATGTCTGTAAAGCAAAGTGCGATTAGCAACTAATTAATAAAGAATTTACTTACTTGCTTACTTAAGTGTAGGTATATATATATGTGTGTGTATTATATATATATATATATGCAGAACTTTTGAGTGGTGAAGTTTGCTGAAGAGAGTTAAATACAAACTGTTGCATTTAACTCTGTTGAACAAACATCTTCAAACTCTGCTACAATGCATTTATTTAGATAAGTTAGATAGCTGTGCAAAAGGTGTGCATGCAAATGCAATGCCTTTGTGAGATACTAAAAACATGCGATATTAAATGTTGTGATGCATACATGTATGTACGTTTTTATGTAAGCCTGTATGTATGCACTTGTGTATGTATGTAATGTATGTATCCATGCATATGGATGTGATAGTTTATAACTAAATTTAGCTCGGCAACATTCCCAATGACTACAGTGTGTGAATAATCATGACACTTATTTAATTCAGCATCTTTTAAATACAGTGGAAACTACTTAAAATGCTGTCATCAGGGGCTGTGTATCAAGTACTACTTTATATTCTTTTTATTCTGATCCCCTGGAAACCTCCCTCGGACCTCCCTCGGACTACTCTTTTGGACAACCCCTCTGATTAGACGCAGCGCTCGTGAATAAGCTGGATGCCCTGGCGCTTGGCTTTTAGTAGCGCTTTAGAAGTTTGGAGATATACGATTTCGATTACGATTATAGCAAGGTTGAGTTATCCATTTCTCTGTATAATTCCTTTCTGTTCTTCTTCAAGGATTTCAGCAACAAATCCGCCATGTTTATTCACTTGCATGACAAACACAGTGCTACCGACAAGTGCTACAAATGCGGGTCGTGCTACAAGTCATTCCCATCGAGCCAGCAATTGACACAGCACATGCTCGTGCACACAAACGTACGTCGATATCGGTGTCAGTACTGCGATAAAGCATTTAAGCAACTGTCGCATGTTCAGCAACATGAAAGAATTCACACAGGTTTGTTATTAAGTGAATACTTGTAATTTTGGGCAAGATGGGGCCCCCTTCAATCCACTATTATTTTATTGGGATACCTTCCCCCACTTTTTCATACATTGAATAAACAATGCATGTTAAGTTTGGTACATGGGCAACCTAATGAGTGGAACCTTGGTCCCTCCTGGGTCTTCCTTTTGTATCCCAGCAGGCCAGCATTATTGTATATTGTTTTTATTGTTGTCTGCTGTTTATACTGGGAACAATAAACATGGTTATTGTTATGGTTGTGGAAAGAGAATGGAAAGAAATGGCTATCCAAGCTTTCTAAACCAAATTTATACCTCTGGTTAAATGAATTTTCAGTCTGCAAGTTGGAACTAACACAGGTTCATTGCCTAAAAAATTTACAGTTTTAACTCTGACATTGTTTTGCTGGTTTTTATACTGAACCAGTTTCTAGTAAAAAGCATCATAACTAGAATTTAGCCATTCATATATTTATTTAATATCATCCTGTTACATGTTAGTGACCAGTTCAGCATTTTATCAAGGCGCTAGTTAATTATCTGTTGTAATATGTTATACGCATAACGCATGCGAAATGTGGATATGGAGGAAGATGCAGAGAATATCATGGAAAGAGAAAAGGACCAACGATTGGGTGCGCATGAGTATCGGAATTGAGAATGAAGAGACACTACAACAAACAGTGCTAAGAGCAAAGTTGAGGTTCTTTGGTCATGTCCAGGCCTGGATTAACCACGAGGCCAGTGAGGCCACGGAACCAGGCCTACTAAAAATTTCACAAATAAGGGGCCTACTATTTGAATGCTACCTTAAAAGTTTATGCATTCCGTTCGCTCTGTTAACCCAATTTCATGAAGTTGAATTTCAAGTGTTTTAAAGTGTTACTATAAACATTTTAATCGCTCATCCAACTTCTAGTTTTACTATAATATATATTTCATGAGCTGCTGTAAGAAGGTAGAGCGCTCTATTTTGTCCGGATCTGGGGCCACCATATTGTATTTAAAATAAACACTCTACGCTATAAGTAAATGAGGCTTCAAAAGAATCTTTAAAGTCTTTTGTGAATTTTTATTCGAACGATGTGAATATGGAACTTTGCGATGAATGGACTCAATGGCAAGCATTTTTGAGTCAACTACCTTCAGTGCCAACCAAACCATCGCCTCTCCAAATGTTGCAAATAATGAAGGAATACAATTTGCAATCAGGTTTTCCGAATGTTTGCATTGCTCTACGTATATATCTTACACTTCCTGTGTCTAACTGCAGTAGCGAAAGATCGTTTAGTCACTTAAAGCGCATCAAAAATGCTTTAAGATCTACGATGGGACAAGACAGACTAACAAATTTAACACTTATGAACATTGAGTGCGAAATTGTACAACAGTTAGATTTTCAGGATATTGTTGACAGTTTTTCTATTGTCAAAGCACGTCGTAAGCAGTTTTAAATTCATAACTAGGGCTATCTGTTCTATAATTTAAATTTCGTCAACACTTGTCGTTTTGGTAAATTTGGTTGAACATATGATAGGGGCCTACTATACAATTTAGGAACCAGGCCTACAAAATGTTAATCCGGCCCTGGTCATGTCATGCGATCAGATGGATTGGAAAAGGAAATGATGTTAGCATATGGAGAGGGAAGGAGAAAACAATACGACTAAGGAAAAATTTATCGAGATACATGAAACAACTGGAATGAATTTGGCAGAACTGAGAGAGACGGCGGACAGAAGGAAATGGAGAGGCTTGATCATGATGGTCGCTAGAGTTCCAAGAACTGACAGCACAAGGTAACAAGGTAATATGTTATAATCTAATCTGCCGACTTCTAAAGCACTGATGTATGGCACAAGACATCAGTCGATCGAGTCTTCAAATGAAACTGTAGTAAAAATTGCATTCTGTCGGAGAAGTCCGGTGAAAATCTGATAGGTCAGCATTGAACTTGGCGCAATAACAAGTAAAAGTTCGCAGTCATCCAATAATTAATACTCATTTATAGTGCTTCTATGTAGTGTGACAATGACCATCATTGAGAGGTTCGAATCCATAATCTCCATGTTACAAGGCAAGCACCCTAGCCAATCAACTACTGTGTTCTGTAGTTGGCTACCATGTCCACAAATTCTGTTGCTAGTTAATTGATTATTAATTAACTGGCAGGTAAATTTCTGTATGAAGTATGAAAATTGACTTATAAGTGAATTGCTATATGGATGTCATGCTTTGTTACCAGGTGAGTTACCATACCACTGCCCCATATCATCTTGTGAGAGGTCGTTTCGACAACTGTCGAGTATGAAGCAACATCTAAAAGGTCACGGTCAGCCAATTACTCCATCCAACTTCTCATCTGCATCGTCACCTTCACCATCCTCCGAAGCTGGCTCCGCTTTATCACCTAAGGTATTTCATCTGTTACTATTAATTAGAAGTGTGACCAAGTCTTGTATAAAGTTGTTGCTTTTTATCTGGCTCCTTTTGTAATATTTCCGTGACCTTTGATCTGTTGCTGTAATATCCATGCAAGTGCAGTAAGATATATATTTGTATCTTAATCTGTACAAATCACAGGAAGTTCACAGTAGACCTATTTTCTTATGCACAATAAAAGAGAATAAATAAAATAACATTGTTTTTATTGCCTGATCTTCGGACAGTTTTTGCAAGATCAGGTATTGAGGATGACTGGCCAAAGAACATCATAAGCCGAGGCTAAGCATATGAAGTTGCCAGCCATGGCTGCCTATTGACAATGCCTTGTTGGACTGGTCTTAGTTTAGGCTAATATCACCAGTGACAGTACTTCAATGGATTTTACCCTTCCTAGCATGCTTCTCTTTGCTTTTATATTAAACGCTGCTATAAAAAATGGCTGTGAATTTCACTGCCATGTATTGTTAACATAATTTCTGTTGAACTGCAGATTTATTTTGAATCTGAAGTAATAAAACTTTTTAACAGATTTTCATACAAACTGTAATTGCTACATATTTCTGTCTTTGTCTTTGCCTTTTTTTATTCTCAAGATAATATTATGATATGTGCCTCAGGCATTTAAAGAAAATAATAACTCTGCCACTGCATTATTCTGGCAGTGCCAGTCCCAAGAATGGATGAATGAGGACGACGCTAGCCTTTTTAGTTATGACAAGTGTCATTAAACATTACTTAACCAAGAAAATAATGATATCAATAAAGTCTAACCATTCCAGACAACATGCTATTCTAGTTTTTGTAATCTGTAATTTTTGTAATCATGAAGGATCGTGCATTCTTTGAGTAAAGAAATTAACAATAAATGTAACATTACTTGTGTTGCTATTATTAATTTGTTAGTTTACCGGTGACATGGTGATTCTGCCGGAAGAGTCTCCACACGCAGCAACATCTTTGAAACATGAAGCGCCTGACAGTAGCTGCGGTTCTTCATCTGTGAGTTTAGCAGCAGCAACTTACTCCAGCGAGTCAGAAAACTTGGTGGAATCGAGCCATGTGAAGGAAGAACAACGGGAAGTGCCGGTGAAGAGGAAGAAGCTGCGGATGGAAGAGACTGGTTCCATTACTCCTCTCTACCAACAGTCGCTCATTGATCTGAGCAGCAAACTGGGAGAAATCAAGCGGAGACAGCGTAGACTGCGTTTGCAGGCAACCATCTTGCCCTGACTTTGACATCGAATAGTATCTTTGAAGGTGTGACCACTAAATACGAGGCCTGCTCTGGTCTCAGTAAAAGCTGAGAATGATGACCATGTTGGAACTTCATTGGAGGATGATGTCAGACACTTGTTCCTAATTCAACTACTGTTCCAGTTGACTGTTGGACGGTGTTATACTATACTATATTTATATTTCAATTTCGACGGCGTGTGTTAGTATCGCACAGTTGTAGATCAGTTAGACAGCAGAATACATATTAAACGCCTACGAATGGATCTGGAAAACATTTTGCTTGCATGTTGGTATTCCCTTGCAACTTCAGCTCACAATAAATATGTGCAAAACAATATTTCTTACAAATTATAAAATTAGTTTATGACGTGAAGTTGACAGTTGTGACTTGTATTGCTATGATTGATTTGTTAGTTTACCGGTGGTAATAATTTAATTTGTCCAGTTATTGGATTGCGGTTATATTGTTGTGCTTCAGTTAATCCATTAAATCCAGGGCCACTGCTCTGCACTGTCTACCAACAACTGTTGACAGAGGCATATGGTAATTGGACGATTACTTTGGTATGCTTGAGAAATGATTGCAGCGACTGATAAATGATTTTCATTTTCCAACTTTAAAATGAATAGCCATCGTTTAATGCCACACTTTTGTTTCCACACGTACTGTAGTGCGTTTTTGTGCCGTAAGTTTTATATTGTCGCTTGTTAACATGTGAGAAATATGTATAGTATGTCACAAACGTATTCTGGGCTGCAATTGATTGGAGACATGCAATGAGACATTTAGTAGATAATAACCACAGAGTTTACTGAATTGCACAATCACTGAAAAAATTATTGAATGTGGAGAAGTGCAAGCTTCTGGTTACTTTGATACTAACAGCATGTGCATAAGTTTACCTATAAAGTAGTCATTTAAAGCAGCATAAAGTGAACTGTAGCAATTTTATTGCAATTTTTAAACTGTGAAAAAGGCTGTAAAAGTTTGCTTAGTAGCTAAGTTGAGTTTACTGATCATGTAAGCATAATAACTGGTTTTTGTTATTTTTGAGAAGTTGACTCACAGCATAATGCAGTGAAATGGCAGTTTGTCAGAAAATAAATAAATTATTAATACACTTTGTGTAGTCAGTGGAACAATCCCCTTTTTGCTATCAAGTACTAGAACATGTTGAACTTTTACATTTTGTTTTGTGTCATTATTTCATACTGCATTGTTCTGTTGTTAGACAGATGCAACTTTGTATTTTAATACAGTTAATCAATGCTGAATTGCTGATTCAGATTCCTGGGTTTAAACTTTGAACATTTTGGGTGGGAGGATTTTGTTATCCAGAATAAATTTCCAGCCTTGTGATAAAAGGGTTTGATGGGCTTACTAAAGAAAGGTTCTTTAACAGTATGTAGATTAAAAGTTTATATTCATAACCTTTCCGGTGTTATGTTTTTGTGTCATTGTTTGCTTACTTCTGTCAGTATTTCTCATCGTACAGGCGAGTTGTTTATGCACAAGATATTTAATGTCGCTTTTAGGCTTGGCATTTGTACTTGCCATGTCTGTCAGTTAGGCTCTTGTATTATAGTCCTTGTTTTCTGGTTACCTTTTGACAGAAATTGATGAATGCATAACATTGTTGTTTTGAGTGATAAAAATTGTGATAATTTTCATATTTAGTACAATAATTTTCATTTTATTAACAAACATGGCGAAAAGTTACTAAGTTAGGTAAGTCACAAAGATGAAGCAGAAAATAAGAGACGGAAGGACTGAGTAACTGTACTGAATTCAGAGCGCTTGAGCGATTTATCAAAACTCCAAACATCTCGAATGAACATCGTTTTCTATTTGAACTGCAGATTTCTTTGAATATAAAGTCATAAACTAACAATATTTAATTGATTTTCAAGCAGAATTGTAGTCGACATGTGTTTGTCTGTGTTTTGAGGTTTTCATGTATTATGTTTATCAATAAAGGTTATTTTCTATCAGAGTGTGGCTTAGAATTTTTAATTAGTGCTGTGATTTGATACAGGATCTGTATAATTGTATTGCATTTCTAATGGTAAGTGCTTGATTGTTAATTGAAGGGTCAGCAAATCAAATTGCAACCATGGCAGAAAGATGTTTTGAGATTTCTGCTGTATTTATACCCCAATGAACTCAGCCATAAAATGAATTCACGGCACTGCACACGCGGTTGATGACAAGGGATGGGGCTGGCCATCCACCCTTGTATGCCGAGGGTGACAAAAGTGAAGTTGCTAACACAGTTATGGCAAAGTGACCATGGTGCTCCGCCAGCACGCATACATGGGGTCCATATAGGACCAGTATTTCGTCTGTGGCCCCATATAGGGCCCACATGATCCCCATCTACTGCAATTAGCTTTACCAAGTGGAGGTTTCTGTAGTCAACAAGAATCGTGAAGAAATGCTACATTTTTATTTATTTGAAATCGTAAGATTGATGAAAGTATGATTTTCATCTTTTTGTGAAACTTTCTTTATGACCTTTTTTACATTTTTCTATATTTTTTATGGCTATTTCTCATGATTTCTATCATTCTAGCCTTTTCAGAGTTCATTTTTTAGTCGACAGTTTATACTCCTCATTTAAACCATATCACGTTTACTTCCAGTTTTTAGACTGTTAGTTTCCAAGTATCATCTTGGTCGAATTTTTTTACTTCACACATTCTGTAATCTGTAGGCAGCTGCTTCAATTGGTAAATGTAAATCTTAGAAAATTTCTCAGCGGCGTCAGCGCCCACAAAAGCCATGTCAGGGAGACCAGCTTTTTTCACCGGTGCTAGGCTATATCAAATCCAAGTCCGTACGAGAGAACGCATGTAGCCTAAAGACCGTGCTGCTCGCCTCCCGAAGTGGCTTAATTTATTTCTTAGATTTAATCTCAATCTAGATTCTAGCACAGTCAGAATACACGGGGACCTTAACTGACGTGGCACTCGTTCAAACGGGCAGCGGTGGTAAAGGATCTCGCCCAATAAATCATTGAAAAATTGGCAAGGTCGAGACCATAATAATTATTATGGTCACTAGGCCTACCCATAGTAGCCCGAGATACAGATCCCTTAGATAGGCCTACAGTTACAGCCGTGGTGGCACTTTATGCGAGGGGGCTTCGTCTAGCACAGAAGCACCGTGAGTCCGTGATGACATCTACAGCGCTCTAACCGAAGAAGTTATCCGTGCACCAACTGTTTTCTCTGACAGACTGACTGGCAACTTTTATTTCCAGAAGCACAATGCATATAACAATTAACAATTATAGCTTGACTATATTACATATCGGTGCATTGGCTAGGGAACAGGGGAGACCCAAAAGGGGCACAAGCCCCGCTTAATTAGGGTCACCCTTTTTAACAATAATCATTAATGGCTGGTTAGTCAGTTGAAAGAAAGAAAGGTTCAACTCAATAATGTTCTTAACTAAATAATAACATTGCAATTTACTCGTTGACGAGTCCTGCTTTTTCATGTTAAACTGATTGCACCGTTAAATTCGACCTAAGACGAATATAAATTATAACATTGTTATATTCGTCTTAGATTCGACCAATATGATACGAAGAAACAACGAAAATTCTCAGCGTGTATCATATACAGGGCTGTTAAAGGCTTGGTTTTTTTGTTTTTTGTTTTTTTGTTTAAAAAAAACAAAAAATCTGCAAATTTTGGTTTTTTGGTTTTTTACAAATTTCAAAATTATAAATGCCAAAATGTCGTCTCTCTTCAAGTCTCTTGGCAATTGTTTTATGGTCTTCTGTTAACTTCGTTTTATGACATTCTACGGTTCTACTGTTCTAATTAATTTCATTTATATGCATCTGATTAATTTGAACGGTATTATCCATTTTATGAGTTTTATGATCCGAAATAGGAAAATCTCCAAAACAAAAACCAAAAAACCAAAAAACCAAATAAAACCAAAAAACCAAAAACCAATTTTCATTTTAAAAAAAGTTTGGTTTTGCACCTCTGATGATATAACCGTACTTCGCACAAACCGGAAGTTTGGAAACCGTGCTTTCTCTGTCTCAGGACCCTTTGAATGGAACCGTCTTCCACCTTCAGTTCGACAGTGCATATCTGTTGCACAGTTTAAAACAAAATTAAAAACTTACCTGTTTACCTTGCACTATGACTAAGAATGTAGCGAAACGCGCTCTCGTGCAAGACTTGTCTTGTTAAAGCGCGCTATAAATTTTCATTTGTATTGTATTGTATTGTATTGTATAACGCCTTTCAAACTATAGAAAAGCGCTATATGATTGTGGGTGCCACTAGAACCGGTTTTATTTTCGGACGTCACTCGCTGAGTAATAGAAGGCTCTGGCTGACACGTTGCTCAGATGAATATAACGCATTGACTGCGGTTGTTATGGGTGCGATTAACAACCAATTAATTATAATTATTTCCACAAATGGCTGAAAATAAAGCAAACTATATTATTTACTATACCATATTTACGCCACTTTTAAACCCTGAAATTAAAGTTTGAATTAAAATGGTTTATTTATAACAATTTAAACAGAATAATTTTATTTGGGCTATAATGTGTGGGGTTTGTGTGCAAACTACAATGTCAGGACATCCGTCGTGTGTTTATAAAATTTAATGGTGTGCAGGGTTTTCTAATGAACAAAAGTTTTAATAATAATTTGTCTGTGAAAGGGTTCTTTTTAATTTCCTTAGTTTGTTCTGTTTTATGCTTTGTGTGCAAGGTGAGCAGTTGCTGAACTCCTACTGAATGCAGCACAAAGTTTTTCTGACTAGACGCAGCGCTCGTGAATAAGCTGGTGCCCTGCGCTTGGCTTTCGAGTGGCGCTTTAGAAGTTTGGAGATTACGATTACGATTTTCCACTCAAACTGAAGTTTCACCCATTATACCCCGACTAATCGGATCCTCCACCTTCCAATTCTCGACCTAAACGACAATCACCTTAACAGCTGCTCTGCCCCCTCTGACAACCGGACTCGGCCTCCTTCTGACTACCCTTAGGACTACCCATCTGACTCGACGCAGCGCTTGTGAATGAGCGGGTGCCCTGTGCTTGGCTTTCGAGTGGCACTTCAGAAGTTACGATCAACTACCCTAATTTATATAGCGTCATAAGTTTACATTTATGTTAGGTTATAAGGAATGACCACGAAAACCCTATTTCGTATACCTTGTAATATTTAGATAATCTGTGATGCCGTGACTGAACTTTAAAATACGTTTTCTAATTATATTTTCTTAAAGCAATTTACTGACTTGCGAGAAAATAATAAATCAGGTAGTCGGCATGTTATGCTGAACAAAACACAGTACACACGATTGAGTAGTTTTCACTGGTGTCATGTAGCTGACAACAGACTAATTCCTAGTGGCCAAATATTGGCAACACACACTAAGCCACACTTACTTGTTTATGAAAGATATATCTGTGAGGCTGTGGTCTACAGCTGTGAAAGGAAATAAGAAAGACGTCTGAAAGTTCTCGTGGTTTCCAGTGTTGTGCACAAGACCAAAATTTCAAGACCAAGACCAAGACTGCGGGGTCCTAGACAACGACCGAGACCAAAACTGCATGCTTCAAGACCGAGACCAAGACCGCGTGCTTCAAGACCAAGACCGCGTGGTCCAAGACCAAGACCGAGACCAAGACCGCATCATCATCAGGACCAAGATCTAAGTCTTGAGACTGAGAATTGCGTTATGGTCTTGAGACCATAAACGCAATTCTCAGTTGTAATGTTACATATTCCCATAATTAAGATCAGATGCTTATTATATTTAGAGTTATAGTTTTTGTCCCCAAGTCTGCGAGGTCTCATGAAGAGCATGCTAAAGTTAAACACACTCTCAGTAGGTGCAGGTATTGTGGAATACAAAAAACTTTGCAAGTAGAGAAAAATGTCCCACCAAATACCTGATCTGCATCGTTTACCTGGCTACTGATTTTGCCTCGAGAAACTGCATCAGTGTAAGCCTAACTAGTCACTAAAGCACCAGAGGTCATGGTTAACTGTGCCTCAACGTTTTCTTGTCGCTTCTGATAAGACCAAGACCAAGACCACACCTTTAAGACCAATACCAAGACCGCACCTTTAAAGACCAAGACCGGTACATTCGAGACCAAGACCACATTTTTACGGTCTCTAGGAGTTCATATTTAACTGTATGGCAGCCATGTAAGGCACCCATCTGTCCTACTGCTCATTTTACCAACACCACCTAGCGAATGACAGGCTGAGTCGACCTTTTGGAGGGTAACGGGTATCGATCCCGCTTCCTACTTGATGTTCTGCTCTTCACGCCAGTGTTGTTACATATATAGGGTCTTGTGTCAGTGATAAATATAGTGGAAGTATTTATATTCTTAGTAATTGAATGATTCCTCTGTTCTGTTTTAGATGATTCGATTTGTTGTTGTAACTTCACTGATCACTGCTTACCTCCTGACTGCCGTGGTTTGTCCTCCCGTCACTGAACGACCTGTCAAACCAGAAGAGGATGAGAGTGAACAAAGCGAGGTTGGTACTTGGTCAGTCCAGTTCACCTGTATAGGAATGCCAAGGTGCTGCAGTGTATGCAGTATAATGTAAATGAGGATTTATGTATGGTAGCAATGCTTCTTGATTACATAGCTTAGTTCGCAGAAGAGGAAAGTTTTAGGATGAAGGTAAATTAAAATGTTATTTGGACAGTTATAAAAATTCTTTATAACATGCTTAGGACATGGATTCCAATTTATTTCAGTGTTAGAATATGACCTCGTTCTAAGGCAGTTTATCTATATAAAAACATTAACCCCAGTAACAGCAGTGTAAGGAGATTCCTGAATATTTGCAAACCCAGTTGCAAAGCAAATCTTGTAGCAGAAAATGGCAATTTATGTTGGACCTAAGTTATGTACTTGTGTGATATTCACTGCCCATGCAATGATATCTTATGCATAATTGTCAGGGTTTTTTTAAAGAAGAAAGTCTGATATTGTCTGGTACCAGTTGAAGAATTTCACTGAGTTTGAATTAGAGGTGTTTGTGAACTGACCATTTTGGGTGACATGTTTTACAGAATATGGGCCTAGAGTATGAACGCTACCTCAAAGAGGTAGTTGGAGTTTTAGAGTCGGATGAAGGCTTTAGGAAGAAGCTTGACGAGTCTAATATATCTGAGATACAGGTAACACTGCACCTTGAGTGGTGCATGTGGAATGTTAGGATAAGATTTGGCTTGGTCTCTGCTTTTCAGAATTCATTAAATTCACCTTTATGTTTTTAAACGTGCTCAAAGACAAGCATGGTACTCAGGCGACCAAAATGATGCTTTTTGTTCAGCAACTCTAACATTTTCCGTTGTTGATCCAATGAAATAACATAATTTATGCCAAAGCTAGTACATGGTACATTAAACCTGGAACCTTATAAGTACAGAGTTCATCAGTATTAGCATGAAATGCCAACTACCCCTTACATTGCAAAACATGGTACAATCCTGTAATATTTCGTAATCATGAAAGTTCAAATTTATTATTAAGGGTTTGAAAACGTTTAATTTTAACATTAAAGCTAATTTTTTCTGCATATTTGGCCTACTGTGTACAGATATTTATTCCATTTAATTAAGACTGCTTGCCTTTTTTGTACTTTTGTTATTACTTCTGACTCCTTAGATTTCCTGCTTGCAATGATTCCACTTTTGATATTTTGTGTCCTTTGCTGTTATTGAATTGCATGAAATTTTGTCACTTTATTCTACACATTGTAAAATCTCGCAGTATGTTTGCCACAATGTTAGTCCTTGTTCCAGATTACTTTATTTTGATTTTATGTTCTAGAGCTTTATCTATCTTTTTCTATTTCTATAGATTTTATTTGCCTGACTATATATTTAAAGTGTTTTTTGTTTCTTTTAAATTTTTTTTAGAATGTTTTGATAAAGTTAAGTTTTGTTGTAATGTTCAGTATTATTGATTCCTTTTATCCTTTTTCCTTTTATTCAAGATCTTCAAAGTCTGGCATTTTTGTTGCATCTGAATTTTATATGAATGTGCTTGCATGATTTGTTGTACACTTTCTTTTGCATATGCATATATGTTGTACATAGCCTTTTGCATATTCACATTGATGTATGCTTTTTTCTATTCCCTTATGCATTGTTGCTATTGTGATGGATGTGCTTTGCTTGATAATTAGTGATTTGTTTCTGTATGTCCAGCTGAATCAGTTGACTTATGACAAGTACTTGCAAGAGGTGATGAGTTTACTCATGTCGGACTCGGACTTTGCGAACAGAATGGTGGCAACAGCTGGCAATAAGACAGCCGAGGTTTAGTTAAAGCTTTCCACCTTTTCATCATTATTCATTCTTTTCTTATTTAATAAAATGTGACCCAAGGAATCAAAATAGTTCATATGTCGGAAATTTCAGAATATGAATATTTTATATATTCTTAAAGATCACATTTTTTTGCTTTAAATTGAAAAAAAAATTGGGTTCTACCTGACCTTTTGACAAAGTTACAAATTTATGATTATAATTGTGGCCAATTTTTGGAAATTTTTTCATTGATTTTAATATAATATAAAAAAACTAAAACTATACACTGTACAAAATCCTGAAAATACACATTAAAACAATGAATTTCATCAATTTATGTGAGATATCAGAAATTTTAACAAATGTTTTTTTCACCCATATCTATTAAAATCTGAAAATGAGCAAAAATGACATCTGATCATATTTTGTTGTTTTCCTAGCAATGTAATTTGCCGACATCCGACTCATTTTGATTCCCTATGTCACAAATCTGAAAACTGCACACATCATAATGCACGAGGCATCAATCAGTAGTTGCAATACAGTGAACTGCACTGTATATCCATGAGTCTTTTATGGTGGGGTATTTTCAACATCAGAAAGAACAGAAACTGCAGGGCAGGCTAACTTAACTATTCTAAGAAAGCAAACTGGAAACAATTTTACTTTCTCAGTCTGGTTAGTCTGTTGTGATGGATAGGTGAAATGTGTTTGGATAAAATCTGCCTTATTCTTTTCAATTGGTTAACACTATATAAGGAATTCACGCTGGAAAATCTCGGTATGTAATCTGATTTGTCACAGTTCAGTTACAATGGTTTATAACTTGACTGGAATTTAAGGAGGTTTTTAATTTGACCCTTTAATGATGAGATGAATTAGTTTTACATGCATTTTAGTACATGTTCGACATTATAGTGTATCAACAAAATCTACAGGGAATGAAATAAATCTGCTAATGGTTGTATAGTAAAGCATAGCCATATTGAAATCTACTGGTAAAACTGCAATGAATGGTAAGGATAAAAATCTTAATCC
The DNA here is from genome assembly GCA_020284085.1 of Aporrectodea caliginosa. Classification (NCBI taxonomy): domain Eukaryota; kingdom Metazoa; phylum Annelida; class Clitellata; order Crassiclitellata; family Lumbricidae; genus Aporrectodea; species Aporrectodea caliginosa. Next base: position 495,407 of record JACEVL010000209.1, read on the forward strand.
TACAACTAGGAAACTAGCTCCTTCCATCAGCATTATTCCTCCTGAGCCAGCCCAAGTATGACAGCTGTTAAGTTGCATCATGTAGAACCTTTGAGTCTTTGAATTTGGCATATTAACAAAGTGTCTGTTGTTGACCAAGTGATATCAGTTTGAAGTGAGCTGCGTGGGTGCACTGGGTGGTATAGATATAATCGGCATCTGATCATATATTCTGAAATACAAGGAACCGCCTTAGTAAGTTAGTTCTGAAACCTCTGACTCAAAAGCAATACAAGCAATTATTTCACACTATTTTTCAAGTAAAAACTCGTGTGACAGTTGCAAGACTTGACTAAATAAAATTTAGTCTTAGTTATGATCTTATAAGCATATGCATCTACCAGAATGTACCTTTTTAAATATTCTTTACACAGTTTTAAATTTGATTTTTGTGGATGTTATTTTTGCTTTATACTTGTTAATACATTTCTTGAAGTATATTCTGTGCCTCAATACAATACAACATATTACATTTGTATGTATTTATGTGCAATTTCTAAGGCACTACCTAAAAGCTTATTGTAGGGCGCCAGCTTATTCACGAGTGTTGCATCATGTTAGGGGGTTGTCCAGAGAACCAAGTGGAGGTCCATGTCCTGTTGCCAGGAGATTAGAGAGAGATGGAGGAGGCAGAGGAGCTGTTTAAGGTGAATTCCGTCTGGGGTGAGATAGATTGGTAGGTGGACACTGGACACTGCAGGATTAGTTTGGAGTGGACAGCGTGTGGGGTGATTGATACATAGAGGAGTGTGAGGTAGATGGTGGTGAGTAAATGGGGGTATTGGTGGAGGATCTGGGTATTTGTGGAATTCAGGAGAGAGGAGGCGCAGTGTGGTATATGGATTGTTCGGAGAACTTGAGAAGTGACTGGGGCTTGAGAGAGTGTGATTGCAAGCCAAGCTGAAAGGTCAAGAGGTCATAAAGGCACTTGAGCTGCAAGTATTGTAGGAGTTGTAGGTTAGCAATATAACTTTGAGGTTGATTCATTGGGGGATTTTCAACCAATGGAGTGATTTAACGATAGGAATGATATATGGTGATGCTTGGGTGTCCTGGTGGCAGCTTGAGCATGTGAGTTTTGGATGAGTTGAAGATGCTGAATTTGGATTGATTCAAGGATGAGGAATCGCAGTATTCAACCTGGGAGTGGACAATGGAGGTAGCAGTAGTAAAGCAGTTTTAAGGTCGAGCATGAATTGATTGTGGTTGGAGGACACAAATGTGAGTAAAGCAGGTGTGCGAGAGGTTGGAGATGTGATTCGAGAATGAGAGATATGGGTTGAAGGTAATGTCAACATTTTGCACAGGCAAGTCAAAGGTGAAAGTAAGCGATGAGGAGTTCGTGGAAGGGTCATATTTCTGGATCTGATCTGGAAGACCTGGAATGATGAATTCTGTTTTGGCTGGACTGAAGCAGAGGTAGTTAGAGGACATCCAATTTGAGATTAAGGGGACCACATCGAGTAATTGAGCCATGGGGAGGAAAAAGAGCTGAGGGAGAAGAATATGAAGAGTTTAGGAACAGATAGGAAGAATCATACAGTATAAAATAATTCTTCAGCAAATTTTTCTTTGGTTAATAATAAAGATTAGGATAATTAACATATATTGGACTTACCCTGTACTATCAACTGACATTTACTGTAAGTTTAACCGTCTGTGGTTATTGGATTTTAATATTCTTTGCGGTGTTCAACTGTGTCCCATTCACAGTCCTCTTTCAGCTCCACGCTGTGTGGTATAACAATGTTCACCCATTATTTGTCTCATCATCATTGTTATAGATGTTGGTGTACCACTTCTTTGTCATCGGATCTCTGAATAAGTAATAGTTTCTGTCATCAGTCAGTTCAGTGACTTTTTTCTGTGCAATTTTTTCATTTACTCTTTCGTTGAGATCTGCATCAAGTGGATTTACTAAAAGAATCGATACTTGCATCACAGATGTGTGTCTGGCACGATTGCATAGTATGATCCTGTAAGCCTCGAATCTTTTCAATGGAATCTTGACTCTGAAATAATAATCTCCATTTTCTGCACCTTTTGGATAAGGGCTGATGGTTGGTAGGTCATAATTCCACAGAGTTGTTGACATTGAAACACCCTTCTTGATTAGACTGTCCATAGGACTGTCATATGAAAAATTTACAGCATTCGTACTCATCTCCAGTTGCTTCCATGTTTTCTTTATCATTTCCAGTGGTTTTGTTCCAGTTTGTACATTTGTCACATGATAAGCAAAGGCCACTTCAGTTGTCATCTCTTCGGTTTAAACTGCTGTATAACTTTTACAGTTTTCGTTCTATCACTATATGCTCTGAAGTTGCAATAAGACTGGGAGAGTCCTACCTAGGCTTTATATAAATGTGATTGCAGCATGGTTTTCTACATGGGTTAAAATGTACATAGAGTTTTGAAGGTTATGTCGATAAGGTGTGCTGTGGGTATAGGTTCCTTGCAGTTGGTTAACTTCCTTAAGTCAAGTTTTGTGATATCAAGATGGTTTTAATGGGTATAGGTTCCTTGAATTTGGTAAACGTTTCAAAGGTTATGTTGATAAGGTGTGCTATGGGTATAGGTTCCTTGAATTTGGTAAGCTTCATCAAGTAAAGTTTTGAGATATTGAGATGATTTTAATGGGCATAGGTTCCGTGAACTTAGTAAACGTCATCAAGTCAAGTTTTGGGAAATCGAGATGCTTTTAATGGGCATAGGTTCCTTGATTCTAAAAAACTTTGAATAATGCAAGAATTGCAAGATATAACTGAGCTTAATTACTATAGACATTTGTGCATTATAGGATAATGCAGTTTCTTAACAACAGTACTTGCTCTCTATAAGATTTTAAAAAAACAGTTGCTTGTAGTTGCACACTGGTAAACTTTGCAAAATAAGTTTTGTAGAAGTCCAGTTACCCGCAGTTGTATTTTGTCAATTTCGTCAAATCAGCTTTTGGGAAATCCAGATAATTGTGCTTGGTAAACTTAACCAAATCAGCTATTGGGAAATCCAGATAGTTGTATTTGGTAAACTTTATTAAATCAGCCATTGGGAAATCCAAATGGTTGTATTTGGTAAACTTTATTAAATCAGCTGTTGGGACATCCAAATGGTTGTATTTGGTAAATTTTATTAAATCAGCTATTGGGAAATCCAAATGGTTGTATTTGCTAAACTTGATTAGATCAGCTATTGGGAAATCCAAATGGTTGTATTTAGTAAACTTTATTAGATCAGCTATTGGGAAATCCAAATAGTTGTATTTGGTAAACTTTATTAGATCAGCTATTGGGAAATGCAAATGGTTGTGTTTGGTAAACTTTATTAGATCAGCTATTAGGAAATGCATATGGTTGTGTTTGGTAAACTTTATTAGATCAGCTATTGGGAAATCCAAATGGTTGTGTTTGGTAAACTTTATTAGATCAGCTATTGGGAAATCCAAATGGTTGTATTTGGTAAACTTTATTAGATCAGCTAAATACTGGGAAATCCAAATGGTTGTGTTTGGTAAACTTTATTAGATCAGCTATTTGGGAAAGCCAAATGGTTGTATTTGGTAAACTTTATTAGATCAGCTATTGGGAAATCCAAATGGTTGTGTTTGGTAAACTTTATTAGATCAGCTATTGGGAAATCCAAATGGTTGTGTTTGGTAAACTTTATTAGATCAGCTATTGGGAAATCCAAATGGTTGTATTTGGTAAACTATATTAGATCAGCTAAATACTGGGAAATCCAAATGGTTGTATTTGGTAAACTTTATTAGATCAGCTATTGGGAAATCCAAATGGTTGTGTTTGGTAAACTTTATTAGATCAGCTATTGGGAAATCCAAATGGTTGTGTTTGGTAAACTTTATTAGATCAGCTATTGGGAAATCCAAATGGTTGTATTTGGTAAACTATACTAGATCAGGTAGATACTGGGAAATCCAAATGGTTGTATTTGGTAAACTTTATTAGATCAGCTATTGGGAAATCCAAATGGTTGTGTTTGGTAAACTTTATTAGATCAGCTATTGGGAAATCCAAATGGTTGTATTTGGTAAACTATATTAGATCAGCTAAATACTGGGAAATCCAAATGGTTGTATTTGGTAAACTTTATTAGATCAGCTAAATACTGGGAAATCCAAATGGTTGTATTTGGTAAACTTTATTAGATCAGCTATTGGGAAATCAAAATGGTTGACGGTTGTATTTGGTGAACTTTATTAGATCAGCTATTGGGAAATCCAAATGGTTCTATTTGGTAGATTAGATTTTTGGAAATGCAGGTGGTTGACTGGTTGTATTTAGAAAACTTCATCAATTCAGTCATTGGAAAATTCAGATGGGTGTGTTTGGTAAACTTTATTAGATCAGCCATTGGGAAATCCAAATGGTTGAATTTGATAAACTATATTAGATCAGCTAAATACTGCGAAATCCAAATGGTTGTATTTGGTAAACTTTATTAGATCAGCTATTGGGAAATCACATGGTTTTATTTGGTAGATCATATTTTGGGAAATGCAGGTGGTTGTATTTAGAAAACTTCATCAATTCAGTCATTGGAAAATCCAGTGGTTGTATTTGGTAAATATTCATCATATCAGCAGTTTTGAAACTTCAGATGATTGTCGCTACACTTGGTGCACTGCATTATGTCAGCTTTTAAGGATATCCAAATCAATGTAATGACTCATGCATCTGTTTCGAAGACCTTGATTTGAGTCTATCGTTATTGAGTGTGGTATTAATAGTTTCTTGAAGTGCATCAGATTTTGGAAAGTCCAGATGTGTCCGGAAGTTCCCTTGACTCAAGACAAACTTTCGTACAAAACATCACAACGCTACCAGATTTGATGACCACATTGGCTGAGCCACAGCATGAAGGCTCTGTGGGCGCATACAACACTTGAGTGTGACATTGCAGTAATTGGCATTCACTTGCAATCTAGAAGTGCCATGTCTTGATGTCAAGCGGCAACAGCGTGATGTTTTCATTGATTGCTTTTTTGATAAGACCCATCAAAACCTGATGAACTTTGTCACATTTCTTGCACATTGCCTTGAATCACACCAGTTTTAGGACATATATTTATAAACTAGACGTTTGCCCATCCTAATACTGTAAAAAATTACCTTCCTAACGTATACTGCTTCTGCCCTCCCTGTCCGTCTCCCCTCCCTCCCCGCCTCTGTCCCTCCCTACCCCTTTTTATATTCGTTTATATTATTAATATATTGCACAACCTGACTTAAAATGTCTACAAGATGGAATGTTTTAATTGCTTCAACTCTTGATGAGACTTTTATCTTGAGTGGACTTGATAAACTTTGTACACATATCTTGCTTTGAGTCATACTACTTTCGAAACCAATATTTATTGAGTTAACGTTTTGTGATTGACCAGTTTTCGGAAAGTCTTTACAACTTGGGAAGTTTGCGTTGAATTTACAAGACTCTTACTTCGAAAAACTAGATGAACGTTGTACTCATTTCTTGCCTTAAGTGACACTCTTCGTGGCTGGTATTTACATTGTGATGCCTCAGCATTTGGAAATTACGCGTGAGACTGGTTGTTTTTGTTCATCAGCTTTTAATCTTCTGATAAGACTGTTGATGACCAAGGGATGTTTGTACTCCTGTTTAGTGCCACTTTGTGGTCATTACCTAAATGGGATTTTTAGACATCTGAAAACAATTATTTGAAATATCTGCAGTGTAGTCATTCCTACTGTGTCTCTTACTGTTGTCTCTGTCTCTGTCTCTTGCTCTCTCTGTTTGTCTATCTGTCTGTCTCTCTCTGTCTCTCTCTGTCTGTCTCTGTCTCTGTCTCTGCCTATATATATATCTCCTCTCTCTCTCTCTATCTCTCTATATATCTCTCTATATCTCTCTCTCTCTCTATATATATATATATATATATATATATCTCTCTCTCACTGTCTGAGAGGTGCTTAAAATCTATAGACAGACAGAGACAGTTTTTATTTTGGTATGAGTGAACCTTTGGTCACAGTGCTGAACTAACTGTCAGTCGACAGGTTAGGAGTTCCAATTCCAGTCAGGACAGAAATATCTTAAGAGATTTTTGCTGCCCTTACAGCTCTTAACCAACTCGGCTATAATAAGTACACTTAGCTGTAAACTTTTAGTTAGAAGACCAGGCATTGAGGAAGAGCTCTCCTATACAAGGCAGATTACATTAATTCATTCGGGGATTTATATAGCACCTCTTTAATGGGTCTACTCAGAGGTGCTCTCAACTCCAGCACGGCCAAAAAGAACGGTTTTCAAGCGACTATAGAATGTGTCAGAGAGTGTTCAGAAAGGAGGTGCAGCTCCAGAGGTATACGCAATTCCATATCATGAGGTCCACCACCAAAAAGCGAGATTTTGCTGCATGGTAGTGGTGTGGGCACACGGGTCCAAGAGCATCCCCTCTCGGCAGAATGGAGGGAGCGACTGCCCTGAACCCCCCAACACAGGCCAACAGAGGTCATGTAGGTAAGCATCAGAGGGGAAACCCTGTGTTCTAAACGCTGGCGGACAGGGGCCAGCGGAGAACATCCAACATGTAATTAGAGACATGAGCAAATTTAGGTATTTGGCCAATGAGTGGCACGGCAGAGCTCAGGATGCGGTCGAGGCAAGCCAACCGACCAGATGGGAGACCAGAGTCAAGGGATAGGCAGTAGTCGAGACCCACTGTGATGAAGTAGTGCACAGGTGTAGTAGCAGCAGCAGCAGCGCTACTGTTGTGAACACTTAAAACTGGTTTGTATTGGCACAAGGATTGACTATATTCTGCTTTGTGACACCAATATAAATTTAGTATCTAACTGCATTATACATATTAGCCATGTTTTTTTACAAAGACAGAACTCCTGTGGTAATTTACAAAATTTATTACTTGAAACTGCATTAACCATATTCATTAAAAAAATTCTGCTAAATTCTGTAATTTACTACACTGAGTTATAAATGATTAGAATCATTGTAATAATTAATGAAATACATTACTTGCAATTGCAAAGATCACATATTTTGCAGGAAGTTAAAATTTAATAAATACATCTGAAGTCTAAAACTTAAAATATGACTTGCCTATCGTCTAACAAAGCACTTGACAATTTGTTCTTTAGGAAATGTTCTTTGATTACGAAATGTTTGTTGATCAGGAACTGTAGTTCTGTTAATCGTCGACTCGGTAGGAATGTTCATCGACTTTCAAATCAGAGTTCTTGTATTACCAGTGTTCAACAAGGTCCCATTGAGTGTCAGCACCGAGAGGAATGGTATGTGGAACCGCGATGTTGACCCAGGCCTTCAGGTTGTTATACATGTAGCTGTTTGATCGCCATTCTTTTGTCACCTCGTTTCTGTACAGGTAGTCGTTTTCAGTGCCTGTAAGTTCGCTGACTTGGTGATTCTGTTTGGCCTGTTTAACCTTTTGATTAAGGATGAGGTCTTCCTCTTCCGGTGGTACCAAAAGCAGAGTGACCTGGTCAACGCCTTGGTCAGTTGGATGGATTTTCAACAAAATTATTCTGTAGTTTTTGAATTTACTGAGCGGAACTTTGGCACGCCAGTATTTGGTTTTGTGTACCATATGTGGGATAGAGTGTTTTCGATGGAAGAGAATTGCCTACCAGCGTTGTTGAGAAGTACATCACTTCTTGGGTCAGGTTCATCAAGACTCCATTGTAACGTACGTCCATGTTGATCGTTGGTGCAGTCATCAGATGTGACCAGTTTGGCTGTGGTTCATGTATAGTGCGGTTTGTAACGTGATACGCATACTGTACCGGATGTGACATCGTGTATTCGTCTGGCTATCTTCACCTTGATGTTCGCTGTGTTGAGTTGATTTCGGATACACAGCAGCAATCAGCAGTTTTTAATTCCAAGTCGTCTGCAGGGTTTATATATGCGGCTGAAGGACTGCTGATGTCATGTATTTGGGAATTCCTTCGTTGGGTCGATGGTTTCTATTAATCAGCAATAAACTAACCATTAGCATGGTGAGTGCTTTTCAAACGGACGAGGCCAGTGTGTATCTGGGCTTTTATAAAACCCATTGTTGGAACCCCTCAAAAGCCATCTGAACCCTGTCACTTTCATTTTCGTATTCCCCATTAATACGTGGGTTTATGCATGGTTTTACTCTAATGCCCTTGTCAATATTTGGAGAGAGAGGGAGGGAGGTAGAGAGGGAGGGGAGAGAGCGAGAGAGGGAGGGAGAGAGAGAGAGAGAGGAACGTTGTATGGCTTTGAGTGTCTGTTCATTGATATTTTAGCTGCCAATGCTGACTCTGTTCAGCTATACGTGTACCATTTGTGGCAAACACCTCATTCCTCTTGAGCTGTAATGGCATTTAGGCTAGCAAGGAAGATGCATGCATTCATACTTATATGCATGCATACATACACACTCATAAATATATATGTACACACTAGAGCTGTACCGATATCGCTTTTTGCCGATTATGTCGATACCGCGTATAGCTGATTATTAAATTGCCGATACCGATACCTCGTATAGCCGATTATTAAACTGCCCATTATGAGACCGAATATTTCATTATTTGTTTAGTCAAAATGTTCCGAAACATAAACCAGTAATCTTTCGTCACAACTATAAGGGTGGACGTTTAAATTAAGTTGGAAGTTGTTAAAGCCATGTTTTAATGCGTAAATAATAAGGGACGTAAAACGATGGATGAAAATCGATAAAAAAACTTGGAATATGCAATAATTCAAGTAAAATTATTAAATTATAACACAATTTTGACATCGGCACCGATTAAGCGATTATTTCTGCCGATACCCGATTATACCGATTGTTCTAATAATCGGCCCGATTACGCGTATGGCCGTTTAATCGGTACAGTTCTAGTACACACATACATACAAATGCATATACCATAATACGTCAAGATTTTGCAATGACCAACAATCAACTACAATGCATACATGACATAAAAAAATTTTTAAATGAAAACTAATGATTAAAAGGAGTTTTCAGTCACAGTTTAAACTATTAGCAATAGGGACAATAAATTGTACACATAAGTGTTAGATGTGATTAAATTGGGTTATACTGCTGACAATTGTTGCTTTTGGCAGGTATTAGTGCAAAGACAATATATATGTACCCAACAAAAGCTAACAATTGCACAAAATACTGTCACTGTAAATGGAAATACTAGGAAATCCAATGAACCAGTGACCACTACGCCAAGTACTGACAGTACCGTACACTAGTACAAGAAAAACTGTACACTTTACTTTTGTTCATGCACAATAGTCACCTTGCCAGTTGGCTTATCTAAGGCACCATAGTGCCCAGATTTCAAGTCAAGAATGCAACGAAATTAGTATAGCTGTCAATAAGCCTGTCATAGCAACCAAGTCACGGAAGCAGACGAAAGTACGTTGGCTGAGAAGGACCAAGTTGTTTTATTGTCTTAAACGAAAACTCCTTCCTTCATTCCTTACAGGATTTCTTATGTGGGGGCAAGAGTTTTTTTGAGGGGCACCACTTTCTAGCCTACTTCTAGGGTAAATTGGGTAATTATCTGTAGCCTACTTCTAGGGTAAATTGAAATTAACTGTAGCCTACTTCTAGGGTAAATTGGTAATAATAGTACATATATAATTATTTGAAATAATGCCATGCCTATAGTAGACCACTAGTGGAGTGAAGAGTGCTTCAAAGTGACGAAATATTCTGGGACGAAATGTTTTTGCAGAATCATGAAGCATTTATATGAATTGTTTCCCAGAGACTTCGTCAGTGCAAAGCGATTGATAGTTGCTTTGAAGTCAAAATCTCATCCAGTTCTCTTTCAATCGACCTATTAATGCCAGTATCGCAAGTAATTTTTAATTATTTTCAATCTGTTAAAACTACTTTCTGCGTTAGCCAACATAACAGGAAGAATGAGATATATTTTATTAAGTACTGAGTCAACTGTTTTTCTTTCAAAAACGACTTTTCCTTGGATTTGCGTTTAGTAGTTTCAGCCATCACAATGCAATTTTTAAATATATCTAATTTATCACAATTTAAGGCTAATTGTATTTATTTCAAGAACGTGAACTGATTTTATAAATACCAAATAGTCTTCGTTTCATAGCAGTTTTATCCAATATGCAGATCGCCAATCTGAAAGCCACTCGTAGAGAATTGCAATTTGTTAAATAGGCCTATCCAAATGCTGTGTGATATAGGTTTAGACTGCACACGAAATTTCGTATATTACTACAAACTCGTGGAGATGACAGCCCGAGTGTGTGCTAGTTGATGGATATGTTTAAACTTGTCTGATGCTGGACTGGCGTTTTGTTTGTGGATGTCTCTGTTGCACTTTGGAACATTAGCCTACATCTTGAGAGTGAGGGTCAATTCAGGGTCATGCCAATCTTGTATGGCCTGTCGATGCTGTCTGTCTCTCTCTACCCCTCTGCCACCCCCCCTACTTACATACTTTAAGATAGACAGTACAGTCAGCAATACTTGGGAAGCACAGTTGAACGTAGACCTATAGCACACTGAATCCTGATGAGCATTGTTTATTTGGGTTAAGAAAAGAAGAAAAGAACTAATCCTCGCCCAAGCCAGGGTGCCTGTTCTGGCAGCCTGCCATGACGGGCGGGTCTGGTCGTGAGGGACGCCAGCTTACAACCAGGAAGGGTGCGGGGGGTTCGCCCCTCCCAAGGTCTATGACCAAATCCTCCACTGATCACAATATCAACCTACATAAGGCCCATTGGTTATAATGGAATCGTTTAGGTGTAGGACTGTGGGTAATGAATTTGATGGGTAAGCCGATCCCCTCGGGAGTCGGCCAAAGGCTATAGCAGCAGGGATGGTCAAAAGAATAAGCTGAGGGTCCAACCCCGCCCCGGCAAATCGTCGGATCATCGGATAAACCCTCGTGCCACGGCTCCAGTCCCCAGAAGCCGTTGACGATCGAAGATGTCGTTAATTGCAGATTTAGAAAACAGTTCGTATACCGCATGTCTCGTCTGCCCCTCTGCCAAGATCAGCGACCACATAATCATATCATAGAGAAAGAACTCAGCCTGTTCGGCTCAGCTGGGCCATATGTCACTGATTCAGTTAGCAGGCCGAGCTTGGTAAGGTAATGAGCAACACTGGACTACTCTCATCGCTGCCTCCTTCAGTCCGTCTGTCTGTCTGTCTGTCTGTCTATGTCTCCATATCTTTGTTCGTCTGCCTCCGTCTCTCCGTTCACGTGCAAGCTGGTCAGTCGGTCAATGTTCAGTGGGCTCGGACCTCAGACCAGCCACGGACCTCTGGATAATATGGGTGTAGGACATTGTCCCCCTGGACATTGTCCCCCGGACATTGTCCCCCCGGACATTGTCCCCCCTGGACATTGTCCCCCCAGGGTAGGACATTGTCCCCCCTCCAGTCTAAGATATAATCGTATAATATTCTTGCGGAAATGCAGGAAAATGCTGAAAATAATTGTTGGCCTAAATTGTTTGCCTAAATGGAAGTTTGATTTAGATTTTCTAATGACAACACAAACCCTAACCCTGACCCTAACCGACCCTCACGACGCCCAAATGGTGCCCCAGGCAAAGCATGCATTTGGCGCCCTTTGATCCCCACTCCATGGTCCACCCCGCGTCAGAACCCAATGAGAAACCAGCCAGAACATTGCCTTCAACTGGGGTATTTATTATTTTCTTGTATTAGTACACTGAACCCTGAATAATTTGAATTTTTGGAAATGATAAAAAGCAAAACAACTCGATCGAATTACCGAAAAATTCGAATTACCGATATAAAACAAAAATATTTATTAAAAAATTATTTATGAAGTAATCAGAAATCTTTTTCTACTTGTAATTTTTCTCCATCAGGGTTCACATTACCAAAACTCAATAAAGCTGAAAGCAATTTCAGCAAATACCTGCAACATTAGTCTACAAACGAACACTAACAGCTAAAGTAATTTCCATTTCGTTGAAATAGTTGGGAAGCCATCCCTTTTGCTTTCTGATGCTAATTTCTGTTTCCTGTTTTTTTTTTACAATTTTGGGCATCCGATAACTTCTGATGTTTCATATGGTTTCACTTAATTTTTTTTAATTAAAATTTTAATTTTATGAGATCAAAACTATGAAATTGATTTCGATATATTTAAATAAAACTGATAATAAACTGTAAATGCACAGACTTTTTACAGATAATAAACTTAACTAATACAATTACGATGTCTGCTCAGCAATCAACAAAATAAAGATAGGCCTGAATAGATTAAAATTTAAATATACTACAATATTTCTTCAATTGATGGCGCTTTCAGTCGAAAGATGTCACTGTGTCAGCATAAGATTTGCGGACGGTCAGGACAATATTATTACAGATATAAACTAAATAGCCTACAGATATGAACTACAGAGCACAGATAGGCTACGCTTGAAGTAATTGACTTTTAACGGTTAAAATAAAACTTGTGCGGTTTTGAAATCGAATTGCTTGAAAAGGCTCAATGAAATCAATAATCATTTAATTTTTTTTCCATAATTGAGAGCTTAGAATTCAATTAAAATAATCATTATAAAGCCTAATCGAAAAATGGCTAAAAAAAGTGTAAAACATAAAACTGTTAAAACACTTTTTTGTTAAACTGGCGCCCCCTAGATTGTGGCGCCCTAGGCAACTGCCTGCTTTGCCTGTGCCTAAGGCCGGCCCTGCCCTAACCGACCCTCACAACGCCATAGTGCTAAACTTCTTCCATTGAACTAGTTAGGCTGATTATAATAGGCCTACATACTCCCTCGAATATGGGTGTCATTATTCTGGACCCCTAAAGCACAAGTTTACCCAAAAACGGCAACTAAGGTTTATCAATGACCTGCAGACTATAGGCTATTTTACACAGAGGGGGGACAATGTCCAGGGGGATAATGTCCTACGCAAAATGGGGGGGGGGACAATGTTCAGGGGGGACAATGTCCGGGGGGACAATGTCCAGGGGGACAATGTCCGTTCCCGGATAATATATAGGAGCCATTGGAATAGCACTCTGCAGGCGGGAGAGGGGTTTGAGTCTCCGCCTGGGTGTACCCATGATCCGTCGCCAGAGAAGTCAACCCTTGCCTTAGTATCTCTCTCTGTCAGTATCTTTTGTGTCAGTATGTATCAAGGCACAATGCAATATATATATATAATTACAAATTCAATTCAAATTATTTTATTGCAACCAACTTATTACAGTAAAGCACAGAATGTGAAGAAACAAAATATATATATATAATTATATATAGATATATATCATCTGGTTCGAATCTAAAATTCTAACATCTGTGGATAGAAAAATGCTAAACGTCTGACTTGTGCAGTGATTTACAAACTTATGCAAGTTGAGTTTAAGATGTTGTACTGACCAGCACTGCACAAGTTCTGCATGCATGTTCTCAACTACATGCAAAAAGTCCTGAAATCCCAGAAAGTATTTATGACTCCAAGCACTTTTATCACAGGCTCCATGTTGCAGAAAATTTTGAACTTTTTGGTTTGTGATGTTTATGTTCAGGAAATTTTTGATGTTATATGAGCCTATATTTCTTATTTGCAGTTCCTTTTGTCAACCAATGCAGATGTGGTTGGGTTTTGCAATATTGGTAAAGGGCTGTTTCCTGTGCACTTATGCTTTGAACCCATTGCGTGTTGCAGCTAGTAAAACTGAGGACTCACTTTGGAACTCAGGTTCATTAACAAAGACTCAGCCAGGCTTGATAATTTAATACACACTTTTAAAAAGTCATAGGAATACTGGTGATAATGTACAAAATAAATTACTCAAAATCACATTAACCATATTTTGACAAAAACTTTGCTGACCTAATTTAGTCTACACTTTATCACAAGATTAGCTGTAACAATTTACAAAATAAATTACTCAAAATCACATTGACCATATTTATTCACAACAGTTCTGATGATCTTAATTCAGTTAATTCAGTATACACTTAAATTACGTATAACAGTTTACAAAATGAATTATTTAAAAAATATTAACCATATTTATCAACCACAACTCTGATGATCTTAACATTTTAATATATCGTCAAACTTCTTTTAACTGCATGAATGTTGTCCTATTTTAGCACTGGTCTAGAATAAATGTTAAGGCCATTTTATTTGACGATATTCTGGTACCAGCGTGCATGCTACGATTATATGATACGTTCATGGCAGATGAGTGGAGAAAGAGTGCGGTTGTGTAGTGGTGATGCTCTTAGTGGCATTGTAGGGAAAATAAACAGCAAATTTTACCTTGGGCATAAAACGATTTGTGCAAATAAATGTATGTATGTATGAACACTTGTTATAGCGCCCCTTCAAGATTTCTACTCAGAGGCGCTCCCGACTATACAGCGCGGACACTGAATCGGAGTTTCACGCCGAAGCGTCTTTTAAACACTGGTCTCAAAACTGCTACCAAGGATTAAAAACGATATGTAGGAATAAATGGTGGGGGTTTGTTAGAACTTTTATACTACACTGAAGTTATAGAAGTCCAGATAATAATTTACAAGATAAATTAGTTGAATCACAAAATTCAAAAGACTGCAGGAATTTGGAAATTAATAACTTAATCGAATACATATTGCAAAATATAGTTGTTATGAAGCATAATATATGACTTGCCAGCATTCAACTAGAAGCACTACACTTTGATTCACTGTTCGTTGATCAGATAATGTTCGCTGAATAGGAAATGTTCGTTAATCAGGAAATGTTCATTGGTTTGGAAATGTTTCTTGTTAATTGTCCACTTGCTAGCAGGTGTCTGTTTTCATAGACATCGTCTCAGTGTTTCACATGTGTTCAACAAGATCCCAGCTGGTGTCTTTGCCAAGCGGAACGTCATGTGGAACAACAATGTTGACCCAGGCTCTGAGGTCATTAAAGTTGTTTGAGCGCCATTCTTTGGTCAGCTCATTTCTGTACAGGTAGTCGTTTAAAGTACCTGTAAGCTCATCAACATCCGGCTGCTGTTGTATGGCCTGGTCAACTTTTTTGTTAAGAACTGAGTCTTTGGGTGGTACCAAAAGCAGAGCAACCTGCTCAACGTCATTCCCTGTTCCAACACTATGGCAGCGAATGATTCTGTAGTATTTGAATCGACTGAGGGGAACCAAAGCACGCCAGTAGTTAACATCTCTTTCACCATTTCGGGGATACAGCGTTGTCTTAGGAAGACCGTCATCTCTCAGAGTTGTTGAAAAAAACACCCCTTTACTGATCAAGTTTTGCATGTATCCATTGTAATGTCTGTTAATCCCTGTTGTAGTACTCAGCTGTGGCCAGTTTGGCTGTGGTTCACGTTCTGTGCAGTCAGTAACGTGATATGCATAAAGTACTTGATGTGACATTGTGTGTTTCTATCTTATCTTTGGTATGCGCTGTGTTGAACTCAGTTACAAGACAGCAGTTCTTAATTCAACTTAGTCTTTTCGACAGCTTTTATGCACTTATATTGATAACTTCTGACTTCATTTGTTTGGGAATTCCATGGTTTGATATTAACCAGCTAATAAATAACCACTAGATGGGTTCACTTATTACTTTCCAAAAGGCAGAGCCAGTGATCAGAAACCGGCCAGGCAGTACTTTCAGAAGTTTCAGTCTTGTACACTCATTCAGAAAATCTGAACTTATAAAATATGTGTTTGTTCTGTCACTTTGTTGATATTTAGAGAGACAGACAGACAGACAGACAGAGAGACAGGCAGACAGAGAGAGCCTTGTGACAATAGTTATTGTTCTCCTTAAACCATAAAAGACAGACAGACAGAGAGACAGGCAGAGAGAGAGAGGCAGACAGACAGACACACACAGACAGAGAGAGACAGACAGAGACAGAGAGAGAGAGAGAGAGAGAGAGAGAGAGAGAGAGAGAGAGAGAGAGAGAGAGAGAGAGAGAGAGAGAGAGAGCCTTGTGACAATAGTTATTGTTCTCCTGAAACCCTAAAAGACAGACAGACAGACAGACAGGCAGAGAGAGAGAGAGAGAGAGCCTTGTGACAATAGTTATTGTTCTCCTTAAATCCTATAATGACACTTTCAAACGGTTCTTCAGAGAAAATGTACAATATTCCAATGCATATTACATGTGTATGGTACCTACATGCATAATAATGCTTGCATACATACTGGTACATTCATACATATATACATGCACACATATGCATGCATACGGTATACACCGTATACTACAGAACTTCTGTCTTTTAAATAATGCTTGACACTTTAACAGCGAGCTGCAGTGGTTCCCAGTCTCTTTTAGTACATGCTCATCGTTAAAGTGTTAAAACACCCAGTGATGACCATCTGGTGAAACAGTTACATACATATACCTAAGGCAGATTGGTCAGTTAGGGTTGCGCTGTGTTGCCAATGGGATATCAATATGCCATACATCTGTGCTAAAAAATCAGGCCCCTCATGTGTTGGACCATCGTCCTGGTAATTCTGCCATTGCATTAACATGCTGTTGCATTTGACTCTGTGCACAAGTCATTTTCCACATTGTCTTAATACACACTTGTTTAGATCAATTAGATAGCCATGCATGCAGCACTTTTGTGAGGTTCTGAAAGGGTGCTCTGTTAAGTATCGTGATAAATGCATTCATGCATAGTGCATGCACACGTGTATAAATGTCTTCACCGTACTAAGACTTAACATCTTAGGGTGATTGATGAAGCTTCCCTCATGTGCATGAGTATAAAGTAGGGTTGTTAATATCTTTTCCTCTCCTTGATGCAAGAAAACTGGATGTTTTTGTCTGTAGTGACACATGTCTTTGAATACGGAAGAATGGAAGGATTGTAGCAACTTACTGCTAGCATTTGCTATTCCTAGTGGTTCCCTGGCCATTTTGACTTCTATTCTCCTTATTGTTCAATATACAAGGGATTCTTTAATCTTGCCTCAGAGGTTCACTCCCACCCAGTGAGTGTTTCTTAACAAGAAACTCCGTAAATTATAAAAGGAGTTTTTGCCCGCTCAAACACTCGTCAGTTCTCAATAAAATCTATTGGCGCCACTACCTGGAATAAAATTCCTCAAGAAATCAGAAAATCTCCCTCACTTACACTGTTTAAGAATAAGCTTTGCATTTATTTAGTTGAAGGTATTTATTAATGCTTTGATGTATTAATCTTTTATTTCCATGTGTTTAACTGTACTTCCCACTCATTCCTTTTACTTTCGATATTTAGTTTGAATTAGTTAAGGTTAGTTAAGATTTTTATGTTAATCAAGTCAACTGTTGTACTAAGTAAAGCATCTTTCGGTCGCCACATATTCTGTTGAAATTATATAGAGGTGTCCCTACTTAGCGGGATCTTTGATCCCTTCAGAAGCCTTCCCTTGTGGTATTCAACAATCCATACTTAAAAGTGCACTCTGATTTGTAATGTTATTGTTTATTGTTGTTTGGTTACAAATAAACGATTGATTGATTGATTGATTGATTGATTGATTGATTGATTGATTGATTGATTGATTGATTGATTCTAATGGATTATGTGTACGGACAGAAGTTGCATTTGAACTTCAAAGCAACCTTTGATTTGTGTGTAAAGTTAAAGTAATTGATAACAACACCAAAGAAATTTTAAAATTAGATTGGAAAAGAGTTAAGAATGGTGGCATAGGTTGTTTGTTTTAGTGTTTATTTAAATGGCATTGACTAAATGAATTCAAGTGTGTTAGACAGACGATTATAATTTATTAATCTATTTATACCCTGGGTAGAAACGAATGATAAGGAGAAATAGCCTAACACTTGGACTTTGTAGGCCATTTTAGATTACTAGGATTTGATAGTTTAACTTGATTATTTGGTATTTTAGACAGGAGAAATAGCCAAACACTTTATCGTCCATTTTAGTTTACTAGGATTTTATAGTTTAACTTGATTATTTGGTATTTTAGACTGGAGAAATAGCCAAACACTTGGACTTTGTTGGCCATGGAATTCGAACAAAACTCGATGAAATAAAGCGCAAAGAATTGGATCGATTGCGACAAGTCATGCGACTTAAGTCCTACTTACAGAATAGTAAGTTGTCGTGCGACTTGTTAGCTACTTTCAGAGTTGCATCTTGTCAGAATATTGGTTTTGTCCCTGTGACTTGATTCAGCTTAATTCAGCACTCTTGAATAATTATTATAATATAATGCGTTTCTTCAGCACCACTATCTGAAAATGATTAAACATCATTCGAACTTAGCACTGGCACTTAGCATATTGATGAGTAAAGAAATGCATGTACTTGCTCAAAGTCCCTACACAGTAACCATCTCAGGGAAGACTCGAACCCATACTCTCTGTATTACATGGCAAGCTCTGTGACCGTTCGGCTACCATCAACCAATACTTTTACCAATGAGCTGATACCTTGTGTTTAACTTTTAATTAGCACGTAAGAAATTTGTTATTGTTATCATGCTGGTTTTTAGCATATGGCAGCAATTTTCTATTTAAGTACAATTAATATTACTCTTTGGAGATAAATTTAAACCACTGAAGATATTAACGGTAATACCAAAATTTCCATTAACCTTAATACTCGACTATGAACTGTGTATTTCTGGAGTGATCTATGACTACAGGATAATTGTGGAATTGTGTTTTAGGTCTGAGAGCATCTCATCCGAACATTAATCTTCCAGAAATTGACAAGGAAAGAGTGCTCGGACATCTGGATCATGCCAATCCAAACAGTTTTGAGGTTGCTGACCTTGCCAAACTGATACAAAAGGTTAGTCTCGTGTGTAAGATATTATATATATAATTATTATGCTTGTAAAACTTGGCTGCAACTTAGACAGGTTATCCGTTATCGGTTTGCATTTTGAAGTCACTCTTCTAATACCTTTACACGTTTCAAAATTGTGCTGAAACTTTGTTCTGAATCTTGAAATCACTCTTATAA
This sequence comes from Aporrectodea caliginosa, assembly GCA_020284085.1. Lineage (NCBI taxonomy): Eukaryota > Metazoa > Annelida > Clitellata > Crassiclitellata > Lumbricidae > Aporrectodea > Aporrectodea caliginosa. The sequence continues at coordinate 514,436 of JACEVL010000209.1, forward strand.
TAGTTTCTTTTGGTTTTTAACATTAGTTTTATGGTGTGTTTTTGTCTCTCTTATAATATCTGTTTGCACTTTGCTGGTTAATTGAACCATTGTTAGCTGCATGTAGCTGCTATTTTTCCATTTTATTCTATTATTCTGTTTGTTTATTTTTATTTAATTGAATTTCCAGTTAGTAAATCTTATAATATATAACTGAAAATATGAGATTTTACATTTGTATACCTATACAATACATGCATTGTGTAGTATTTTGATATAAGGAGACTTAGGTGAATCCTAGACATTGGAGTTGTTTTCAAGAATCAGTGAGGTTTTGATAATTGAGTTTTCATGCACTACTTTTACTGCGTTACAAATATCGCAGTACTTTATGCAATATTTTTAACACTTCTTTTGGAGGTGCTGCTTGATAGTCTGGTGGTTAGGGTGCTGGACTGTCAACTGACAAGTCAGGTGTTAGATTTCTGCCATGGCAGAAATTTATTGCAAGATTTTGGCTGCATTTGCACCATGGTCAAATGAAGCAGCTCTAGTGGGTACACTGACCATACACTGTCAATGGGAAGATCAGGTGAGAAGGTAGAGGACTAGCCCCTCTCCCTTACATTCTGAGGATAAGAAAAATTAAGTTGCTAATACTTCATACCCATGGCTGCCTTTCATAGAGCTATTTAAAAGACTTCCCTTCTTTAGTGCAATACTTTTCCGGCAGTACTTTTAAAGCAATACTTTGAATGCAATAATACCATTATGCAATATGTTTAATGGCTGTAGGCTTCTAAAGATCTCGGAAATATTGATAAGAAACGAAAGGAAGAGTTCAAGAACTATGAAATGGAAAAAGAACATCTCCGGCGTCAACAGCTCCAAGGTCTCAATGAAACGGAGCGTGTGGAAGAGGCAAAGAAATTTGAGGAAATGCAGAAGAAGCATGATGACCATCCAAAGCTCCATCATCCAGTAAGGATTCAGCATTAACAAGTCCTAGATATTTATGATTGCTGATTGCTGACTAAATTTTGAAGGATGGTAGCTCTGAATTGCTATGTTAGCATGTGTGCATTAACCTTCCATGTTTAATATTTGTGCTTGTTCCCTGGTGACGCTTTTAACTCTTGAGTACTTGACTTTTATAGGGCAATGAAGAACAGTTAAAAGAAGTCTGGGAAGAGTCAGATGGTTTGAACAAGAAGGACTTTGATCCAAAGACCTTCTTTCATCTGCATGGTATTTACTACTTCCTTTCATCACCAACTTGCATTTGTATGCATGTGTGTGTGAGTGAGTGAGTGAGTGAGTGAGTGAGTGAGTGAGTGAGTGAGTGAGTGTGTGAGTGAGTGAGGTGGGAGTGAGTGAGTGAGTTGATGAGTGTGAGTGAGTGAGTGAGTGAGTGTGAGTGTGTGTGTGTGTGTGTGTGTGTGTGTGTGTGTGTGTGTGTGTGTGTGTGTGTGTGTGTGTGTGTGTGTGTGTGTGTGTGTGTGTGTGTGTGTGTGTGTGTGTGTGTGTGTGTGTGTGTGTGTGTGTGTGTGTGTGTGTGTGTGTGTGTGTGTGAGGGTGTGTGTGTGTGCATCAGGTAAATTACCTATAAATGGCATTTTGTGGCATTTTCCATGTAAACGAAAGTGATGTATGATAGGTTGAAAATGTTTGCTAGAAGTCAGGTGAAGCAATACATTTATGCAAGGAGAGCATCATGTCTTTTGGCCTTAATGCATAAATGTTAACACACTGCATCTCTTGTGTTGATTACAGACACGAATGGAGATGGATTTCTGGATGCGGCTGAAGTGGAAGCGCTTTTCCAGAAAGAGGTTAGTAAGGGTGTCGTTGTTTACTTTCAGTAATGTAACGTTTTTTCTTTAGGCCAGTAACCATGGGCGGCCGTCTTCTATCAAGACGTCAGCTGGTACACCGCCATCATTATCATTGTCATCATCATCATCATCATCTAAATTTCTAATCTAAACATCTGGAGTGTCGTTATCACAATGCACTAGGCCCATGATCGTGTCATTCCTCCCGCTGATAGCCTGATGTGACGAACCTACATCACTAGGATGATTTTATAAGACTTGAATAAGATAGACTGGCTAATTTAGATTATATTGCGACTAATATGATGTGTGAACACCAAAATGCTGAACATAGCAATTGGTTTATTAAAGGATATTCTTACTTACTTACTTAAACCATTATGATAATCATCAATACCGTCATCCAGTGCCGACCTTAGGCACAGGCAGAGCAGAAAAAAACAATTGCCAGGAGTGCCAAAAAGGGGATGCCAGTACGTGTTTTTAGAGTTTTGTGTTTTTCACTTTTAAGCCATTTTTTTCAACTGCAATGATTATTGTAATTTGAATTAAAAACTTTCGCTTATGGAACAAATTTAAAATAATTGTTGATTTCATTGTACCTTTTCAAGCGGGGTGGACCGTGGAGTGGGAGCGAGAGGGCGCCAAATGTATGCTTTGCCTGGGGCGCCATTTGGGATAGGGCTGACCCTGCCATAATCATGTCATCACCATCGTCAGTACAGTAATTGCTGTGGACTACAGTTATCAACATTTAAAGTAATTTATGATAATAATCACGAATCATCATTATGAAGATTGCCATTAGCATTTTCGTACTAATTACATTCATATTTTGATCCAGTGACCCATGCACCAATGTCTACTTCCAGCTTGTGATGTAATTCGTCCAGTTATATAGCTCATTTTAGAGCACCTTATCTAATGCTTGGCATCAATTGTCTTTCTGCAGCTAGACAAGGTTTATGATCCGAATGCCCCAGAGGACGATATGCTCGAGCGCTACGAGGACATGAATCGAATGAGGGAGCATTTCGTCAACGAAGTCGACCGGAACAAAGATTCGATGATCAGCATGGAAGAATTTATCGACAACACTCAGAGAGAGGAGTTCAAGAAGGATGAAGAATGGCAGGTAGGGGGCAAGGTCAAAGGGAATGGGGAATGATATGGTAGATGATAAGTTGAAAGGAATGAGGAGTGGCATGTAGAGAAAGTTGAAAGAGAGTGAGGGATAACGTGTCGGGAAAGTTGAATGGGAGTGTGACGTGACATGTTGGGAAAGTTGAAAGGGGATACGGGGTGAAAGGCAGGAAGAGTTCAAGTTCAAAGAAAATGAGGTGTTGCTGTGGAAAAGTTCCAAAGGGAACGAGGTGTGGCACGTAGGAAAAGTTCAAAGGGAATGAGACATGGCAGATGGGAAATGTTCAGTTGGGATGAGCATGATAGGTGAGAATTACATGTTCAAAGGAAATTACGTTAAGTTAAAAATGATGAAATATGGCTCAGTTGCATATCAGGGAATTTAATTTTAACCTCAGGTAAAATACCTCTGGACCATGCTCAGATTCATCCAATCATTCTCATGTGCAGTTATAAAGCAAAGAGAGTGTAGCAAATGAGGATCAATCAATCGAAACTTATATAGCGTCCTCCCTTCAAGGTAACCTACTCGGAAGCGCTCTCGACCTAGGCCAAGTGGAAAAAAGCAGTTTGAAGGCGATAGAACAGTGGGGAGGACCAAAGGAAGCCGATTCCACCATCACAGGGCCAATAACAAATAAATATTAACAGATGATATGTCTTTGAGCATCAGGAGATGCAGGGTGTGTTGTGACAAGTGAGATTTGGACACCATGAGGCACAGTGGTCTCTGGTAATGCACTGGGTCTGTAATCTGGTGATAGCAGGTTTCAACCTGATTAGCAGACTCTGTACAGTGACCACAGATAAGTTGTTCGCTTGAAGTAAGTATCGTTTTGTGCCTCAGATTCAGATTTACTGGCCATACTGTGAGTAATAAGTTTAATAAATAAATAAATAAAGATCTAGAGGACGAGCAACTGAGTTAGATCGGCCAAGTCAAGTCGTCTCAGATGAACAGGCAAAGAGACAGTTGGCTCTCAGTTTGTGTCTATGTATGTGTGTGTGTGTGGCTATTTATATTTGTTTAAGAACCTCATAGTGCAAAAGTTGAATGTAATTGTTGTAATGTGATGTAGTTGTAGTGTAATGTGGCATTAGTGGTCATTTATTTAGCACAGTTTTGGTTAACGTTTTGGTTTTTGTCTGTGATCGAATTATGTCGATTGTTTTGCAGCCACTGGAATCGGAAGATGTTTTCGATGAAGAGGAACTGGCTGCGTTTGAGAAGAATTACGATAACGTGCGGAAGCAAAAGGATCTGGAAAAAGAGAAACTGGAAAAGATTCGGATGAATGTGGACCGTATAGTACAGAATAGGATGGTCAGTATCTGGTGAAAGCATTTAGAGATCAGTTCCTTCTCCTTCATATTTGACTAATAAAGCTATCCCATAGCATCATATTTGTTGTTTTAATTGAGATCTGTGTTTTTTTGTATTGTGTATTCCTGTTTTCTATATCTCCATGTTTGTCGACTATGATGTTAGTTAACCCTTGGTCAATGGCCTCAGCGTCAAGGCCAACTTTAGTGGCCTCGGCATCATGAAGTCTGGTCTCATGCTTTCTGGCCTCAGCTTTGTGATATTTGACCTCGGGTGTTAACCCTCTAACCCCAAGAAACTGGTTTATAGGTTTGAGCATCTGTCACTTATCCACCATGACGCCTGGGAGCGCTGGGTTATGAAAATATTGCAATGGGAATTTCGGGCAAAAGGGTTAAGGGCTGTTGTCGGTCCTCACTGTCGGTCATGATGAAACAAGGTCTTCAGAAAGATGCTGGAAGTGACCTGTATTACTGACAGAGTATGAGAGGCTACGTTGAGATAGTATAGTCATGTGATGAGAAGAGAGGATGAAAGTTGCATCAAAAGAATTATAAGAGCAGAGGTCACTGGACGCCGCAGTTGGGGACGGCAGAAGAAGAGATGGGGAGACACGATACAGCAAGACCTGAAGTCTCTCAGATTGAAGAAAGAAGATACTAGTGACAGAAACAAGTGGAGAAGAAGGATCCTTATGGCTGACCCCTCCGCTGGGACGGATTAATTCAAGCTAGACGGATATATACTGTCTGTAATGATGGATTGCCCTATCGCTCTTCATTAAGGCATGTACTATCACATGACAGCATTAATTAGTGTCCCATCAGACTCGTCTAATCTTCCATCAGACTAATCTGTTATCATCTAATGACTCCTGTAGCTCTGTTACCATAATGCTGAAGCGATCTAAAATTCCATGGAAAAGTCCATGGAACTTAGGTAACTTAAGATTTTAAGTTAATTTCTGCATGAAATATTCATGCATTCAAGTACTTCTAGTAGAAACAATTAGACAATACATGGAAACTTAGAAATGGAAAGGAAAGAAATGGGTTTGCTATACTATGTGCTATTCTGTTGACTTACTCGCTTACTTGTAGGTGCCACCGATTGCCAGGCAAGATGAACATGTTGAAAGACACGAAATACCTCAAGGTTAGAATTTCTGGAATTTTGGTTTTTTATTTTGTGTGTCTGCTGACAAACATTGTGCTACTTTTTCACTTTGTTAGCCTATGAATTATTGTTGTAAAATGTGGGTTTTTGCCTAGTGCTAATTTGCAGCATTCGAATTTACAGCATTTGAATTAACAGCATTCGATTTCCATAGTTTCCTTTGAAATAAGTCATCTAGAGCCTAGAGGTCAACAAATGTAATCATGAGTGAATTCTTATGTTACAGATGTATCATCATTCCTTTTCCTTAAACTTGCTTGGTCAGCTACATTGGCTTCCTGTAGAATTTAGAATAAACTGGCCTGTTTGACCTATTAAACCCTTACAATGAGCCCTCTTGCCTACTTTCAACCACTGTTTTCTCCATAAGTCCCTCCCTGCAGTCTTTAGTCTTCGGATATTGCTCTTTTGGCTGAGCCTCAATGTAGCACTGTCATGGGCTCTGCTGCATAGCATGTTGCTGCTCCCTAGGAATGAAATCGCCTACGACGTCTGTTCGATGCTCGAACTGTATCTCTTCCTTTAAGAAACGCCCTAAAGCTCACTACTTCTCATTGGCTTTTTCAAACATCTGGATATCTAACTTCTCTTCACCTGTCAACTGACTAACCACTCCTCAGATTCACATTTCTGTGTGACCATGCACGCGTTAAGAACGTTTGTAATAAGAATAATATGCCATCTGACCACCTGTCTGCTGAAACTCAGAACATGGTGTCTTCTATTAGCTCTGGATGGGAGTCATTTAGATGGGCTATACGTGCAAGTCGTAGCATACCACTGCCAATTTTTGAGTTGCCTGAGCATTGTTCGGTTCTTGAACTTTTTATTGTTATACTTTAGCATCGTTAAGACAGCTTAAAGTTTGCCACTGATTAGTTTCTTTTGAAGCGGCTCTGTGCTAATTTATAATTACAATTAGAGCTTAGGGATTATACAGCTTGAGTATAGGATTAATATTATATGCTGGTAGCATAATCATTGGGCTTAACCTAGATACATTGCTAAAATATTGTGGAAAATAGGGCTTAATGTTGCCAGTACATAGCTGAAATTTAGTTGGAAATCCAGTTAGATTTCTCGGGTACCATGTGGGATCAAATTCAAGATGATCATACAACCTTCTTCAAGTTTTTGGATGTCAACGGCCCTGCTTATTGGTGAAGTACCTTAGGGTGCTGGCTAGAAAACTTATTTGGCTATTTGCTATGTGTATGTCAATGTAAGTGATGTTTGTGTTAATTAATGTGCTAATTACCTACATTGTTATCACAGTTGCTTCTTCTCAAAGTGTGATATGGGGTCATGTTTCCTTTTTCATTTGAAAATATCTTGTCACTTTCCAATTCACTGATTTTTGAAAATACAGTTTTTCGTTTGTAGTTATTTTAATCTGAACTTAATATTTATTTGCTATACCAGACGTTATTGAACTGTCAGTAAACATCTAAAGATCACTTAAGTGGTATAGTAAGTTGTATTAGATTAATGTGATGGCATCTGTGGCACAACTAGTTTCAACAATGTACAGCCAATGAATTCGTTGACAGCTGAGCAGGGTCAAAGGTATAATTTTGGTGTAGGTTGATGTGTGGTATATCTTCCTGGATGCATTTAAAACCGTGTGGTAGACCAAACAAGACCAAGTACCAGTCGGGCTATATGGAACCAAAGAGGATTGAAGCCAACAGCGATAGAGAACAGCCAATGACAGACAAGGACATTTGAGAGTGCTCTAAAAGAATATTGTGATCCACAATATGTAAGGGCTAAACCTGGAAGGCTTCTTGAATGCTGAAATGGAGTAGTGCTTATCGCTGTACATTTTATCAATGCAGTCAGGTTAAGAAGTGTACGAATAACTGGGCAGACAAACCGTACGTATTTATTTCTATTATAATTTGTACAGGCAGAAACTTAACCTTGTCAGCACATTTTTTGCAACGCTTGAAAAAGTGGTGCAATATTCATTCCTGTCATCAGAGTACAGTGTATTTGAGATTTGTGTATTTCTGACATATTTCTGTGTAAATGGTGTTTGTATGTCTATGACTTCCTGCAGACCTGTACATTGGATTTGACTGGACTGCTCCAGCACATCACGAGTGGTATATTCTGGCGGTAACCATTATTTAGCGCATTGCTAAGCTGGTACTATTTAGTTCTAGGATTGGAGTAGATTCAATTATGGATGTAAGTTAGAGCTGTACCGATATCACTTTTTGCCGATTATGCCGATACATGCATATAGCCGATTATTGAATTGCCGATACCGATACCGCGTATAGCCGATTATTGAACTGCCAATACCCATTATGAGACCGAATATTTCATTATTTGTTTAGTGAAAATGTTTGGTTCCGAAACATAAACCAGTAATCTATCGTCACAACTATAAAAGTGGACGTTTAAATTAAGTTGGGAAGTTGCTAACCGTGTTTTACTGCGTAAATAATAAGGGACGTAAAACAATATATATGAAAATCGATGAAAAACTTGGAATATGCAATAATTAAAGTAAATTATTAAATTATAACACAATTTTGACATCGGCACCGATTAACCGATTATTTCTGCCGATACCCGATTATACCGATTGTTCTAATAATCGGCCCGATTACTTGTATGGCCGTTTAATCGGTACAACTCTAATGTAAGTTAATCTGTATGACAAACTTTTCATATATTCTTATACAATACAACTGCATTTGATATTGCTCTCATTGCAAAGTTCAGAAGTGCACACGCGACCATACGGCAGAACATCGATGGCGCTGAGCAACTGTGAGTGAAGGACTTGCCCAAGGTCCCTACGCAGTGGCTGCCTCAGTGGAGACTCAAACCCTCTTCGCATTACAGGCCGAGCGCTCTAACTAAGCAGCTTCCCTTTTTGTGCATGGCATATACAATGATGACAGTATACGAATTCATGTATTAACCACAATAGTGACAGTATATGAATTCATTTAGGCCTATTAACCATTGTATGTATGTATATATCTGGCTATTTATATTATGCTTTTTACAGCCACACAAAGGTATTAAGTTAGTGTGAGTGAGTGTGTGTTTTCATGTTTATATCGGTGTAGTGTAACCTCTCGAAGACAATGCAGTCGTCATGTATTGTATGTATGTATGTATATGTGAAGCTATTTCTTCGTCGGTCATTGTTCTTCTTTCGTGGATTTCATTTTGTACTGAGGAGATATCTTTGGACGATGCACTGAAGAAGTCACGATTGACGATATCGTCGTCGTCATTGCAGATGAAACTGAGCAGGTTTTCTCTGTGTGGAATTTGTCCTATGAAAGGATGGACTGTGGGGGTCATCGAGTGCTCGCTAGGCGGAGGCGAACAGTCGATTTCCCGTCACATTAAAGGATCTGTTAAAACTCTGTCCTGATTCATTGCCCCATTCTGTGGAGGAGAGCAGAAAGAGCAGGAGGAGGAGGAGAAGGAGAGGAAAAGAGGAGGAGGAGAAGAGAGGAGGAGGAGGAGAGGGAGGTGAAGGAGAGGAGAAGAAAGGAGAAGAGGAGATGGGAGGATGAGATGGAGAGGGATGAAGGAGAGGAAAAAGAGGGAGGAGAAGGAGAGGGAGAAGGAGGAGGAGAGAAGAAGGAGAGGGGAGGAGGAGAAAGGAGAGCAGGAGGAGGAGGAGGAGAAAGAGCAGGAGAGGAGGAGAAGGAGAAAGAGCAGGAGGAGGAGAAGGAGAAAGAGCAGGAGGAGACGGAGGAGGAGAAAGAAGGGAAAGAGAGAGGAGGAGAAGGAGAGGAGGAGAGGAGGAGAGAGGAGAAAAAGAGGAGATAGAGGAAGAGCAGGAGGAGAAGGAGAGGGAGGGAGGTGAAGGAGAGGGAGAAGAAGTGGAGGAGAAGGAGAGAGAGGAGATGGAGAGGATGAGGAGGAGAAAGAGAGAGAGAGGAGGAGAGGAGGAGGAGGAGGAGGAGAAGCAGTGGAGGAGTAGAAGAGGAGAGAGGAGAAGGAGAAAAGGTTGTAACCTGTCTTAATTAACAATAGTCAGGTTTATGCAATTTGTCAACAACGAAGTCTGCTGTCATTCCTGGGCAGAATTTAAGCCCAAGTACTTGATCGACTGTTCTGGTCATGGTGGTGGTCATGGTATGGTGGTCGTGGTGATGGTGGTTATGTGAAGGAAGATGGAAGCAGTATGGTGTATAGTGTTAAATGTTTTGTGCTGAGGTGTGAAAGTAGTAGAAAGGGATTTTGCAGTATGTATGTGTATTGCATGTATAGGTAACACATGCTCATATAATTATGTGGTGTGCGTGTATGTGTGCGTGCGTGCGTGTAACTACATGTTAAAATTACTAAGTACGCACTGGTGTGTAATATGATGGATATTTTACAGTCTGGTTAAGTATGAGAAGAGAAGAATTATGGTTTTTCATGCACGACTTTTGTGTAGGTGAGGTAATCGAGTGCAATGTGTGGCTTTGGGCTGATTGCTTCTTATCATGAACGCCGTTTTTAATTTGAAATTTAGTTTATGAGCTCTAGACAGGATGGTTCAATGTTGGTCCATGGCTAACAGATGGTCCATGGCATTTGAATGGACGGAAGATAGAATGGTCCATTGGTCTTATGGCTTATGGCTGAACTGAAGATTGGCCCTGTCGTCCATGGCTGAGGGTAGAACGATTCCATGGTCTGCAGCTAATGGTTGAACTGGAGTTAAAGTGGGCCTGTGGTACATGGCTAATGGATGAACCAAATGTTGAATGGTCCTGTGGTCTAGCCTATGGCTGAAGGTTGAACTGAAGATAGAATGGTCCTAAGGAATGGACCGTGGCTAATGATCCTGTGGAGGGGAGCAAACAAGAGTTTGTGTGTGATAGAAAGATACAGACAGACAGACAGACAGACAGACAGACAGACAGACAGACAGACAGACAGACAGATAGAGATGTGAGAGACATGCAGAGAAAGAGAAGATAGCGGGATTCCTGACCCAAAGATGAATATTGAATGAGAGAAAGTGGGAGAAAAACATATGTGGAAATATACAGAGCAACACAGACAGATAGACAAGGAGATACAGACAAGAAGAGACAGATACAGAGCAAGACAGACAGACCAACATACAAAGAGAGACAGACAAGGAGAGATAGATGTATTAGATATAATGCCACAGATGAGAGATAACAGGTAAGCATTCTGATCCACAGATGTAGAGTGAACAAGACAGACTGGGAGTAAGAGACAAACAGACTGGTAGATGGACAGGCAAACAGACATACAGACCTTGAAATCCTGAGAAAGGCACATTTCGGATGTACCTAGCTACCTGCTGATTAAATATTGCATGCTGTATTTAATTTATAATCTTTAATTATTCATGGCTGCCTGCGGGAAAAACTATTACGATTTCTGGCCGTTAGTGTCATGTATCGACTATTAATTAATTTCCGTTCATGTTGGCAGTCATGCATAGCACCCAGTCTCACTGGATCAATTGAACGACGTTCTTTGTTCGCCTTCTTCTCCCATAAATCACCTCGTTTACCCAGAAACCTTGGCAGACAGAGTTCCTTTTTCTTTTCTGATATATACGTCACTGGTGGAGAATAGCAAGGAATTTGTCACAAATAGGCTTTGGTCGAGTCATAATTTCAGTGGCAGCGGCCTTAGAATGCTGGCTGTTCAGTGAGATTAAGAGTGATGCCATTTGCATTCAGTGGTCAGAGAGGGGGAAGCTGTTGTGTCATGGGGTCTGTTTGGAAACCGTTTTGCTTACTCTGACAATGGGTTTCACTTGCTAAAGGGCTTTCACGTGTTTTCATTTCTCGTTCCAGGAACTGCTGTGTTCTTACCCAAGTGCATCGTGCCCTAAGTGGGGTACAGTACTTGGCTGCAGGTATTAGGTAAATGATAAAGGTACCACACTTGGGTAATGGTAATGGTAATTGCAGATTTTTATAGTTCCACTTCAAGAGAGACTCGTCAGGGTAGCACTGGGAAGTCTATTCAGTGCCACCAACCCTGGCTAATGATGGTTGGTGTTCTTCAGTGGAATTGTTAGGCGTTATGGTTCAATCTCAGCGTTCAATCCATTTTTTGATAAGTAGAGGATACACTTTCTGACCTTTCAACTTGTGTTTAATCAGTCATATACTGACGGATTAAAAACTGTACATATAATTGTTAAAAATTATGTAGGCTTATCATTAGTAAGTGACGTCTGTGGTGCAGTACAGTGTCAGTAAGTCATGAGTGAGCGCCAGGTGGCATGGTATTCCGAGGATGGCTACCAATGTATACCTTCAATCCATAACTGCACTGCAACAGCCAATGGCATCTCAAGAAAACTAAGCACCGCCCATCCTTGTTTATTCGCAGTCACACTTTCTCTTTGTTGATTGGCTGCGTATCAGAGGGTCACGTGACCGTTCAGGCTCTCATCTTTTACAGGTTGCTGCATTTCAAGCAGCTGATCATCAGTTTATCTGACCAGAGAAAGGTTCATAGATTCAATAATGCCACTCCTGCCTCCTCGCTTGTTGTATCCCACCATCATCATCATCCAGATCAGGAACATCTGTCTTCCTCTTGTGTTCCTGCACTGCATTCATCTCTGCATAATGGTTCTTCGAAAGAGGTTCCTCTCAGTATAAGACCAATCTGTTTCCTCGGCCACAGGCTTGTCATAGCCATTAGAGATCTTTTCCTGCACCATTTGAAGTTTGTCTTCTTTTAGAGTATGTTCTATACAGCTAACTCTATCCTAACCATATCCACATTCCGAAGGATGGACTAAGTTAGCCGATCTATAGCAGTCCATTGCTCATGTGCCAGAACTTGGGATAAAAATTCTACAGCCTCATTGAGGAATATGAGGAATAGCCTCATTGTTCATTGTAGCTGTACAGCCTGCTATGCATTATCAATGCATTATTGAAGGGTGATGGTTTGGAGTACACCTACTGCTTTGTCCACACTCACTGTTGTCCTATTCCATTCAAGTCCAGAGTTAAAGAAGTAATTTCTTGTGTGTTACTTTCGTACTTAAAATGCTTAGCGGCATGTGTCAGTAGTAACCTTTACTCATTTCCTGTTGAATTCTAAGGTTTTGAAGACGTTGTTGTCGCCATTTCTTGCCACGGTCTTTCTTCGCTGCCTGTAAAGTTTGAAGATTTAAGCGAAAGAACTAAGTAAACTTAATATTCGTGAATTGAAAATTGATTTCGGAGCATTGATAAAACATATATTACGGCTGTCAACTGTCGACGCGGCTTATCGCTTGTCAAGAGCAAAATCGATCGGCTTTTATTGCGACCATGTGTGGCCAATCAATCACAATGTTTCCTTTTGCCCATCTTTTTAACACAGGAGCTCTGGCTGATCAAAGTTTATGCGATATTTACGACAGGCTAATGGATGGAAGGATGGCGGAATTGCGGCAAAGAAGTTTTCATCCCAGTTTTCCAGTGCACTACCATATTTTCTAAATAATCGGTGTAATAATCTCATTTTTAGTACAGCTGAATTCATTATGTCGATGTTCAAAGGACCAACGTCAACAGTTCAATATATTTCTGAGGTTCAAATTAAGCGAGATATTCACGTCAAGCTGTAGACTATCCGCCTCCATGTGAACTGAAATCATCACAAACTTTGTTGGAAATATATTGGTTGGTTATAATGATGACTGTTTGGTCCAATTGAAATATTAGTAAATAAGTAAGTACCTAAGTATATTCTTTATTAACCAATTGTTGATCGCAGTTGGTGTAGGCCTACAGACACCTAATAAACACAGGTTAAAAAGTATATAACATCCTAACAATAGAAGTTGTAGCCGTGCAATGTTCGTCTTTCAGATGTTTCAGGAATTGGTTTAATAAAATGAGGCTAAGGTACGAGAGTGAGATTAGAGAGCAGTAGACGGATCTCCTCCTCCCTCCTCCCATTGACCAAGCATAATACATGTGCGTCATTTTATGTCTTATGCCTGCAGCAAGTAGGGATACGACACGTCATCTGGTATGCGTCAGCCAACTAGATGCTAGCCAGCAACAGTTCAATAGGGACTAAAAAATTTCTTTGCAGTAGGCGAAACTTTGATATACGCCAGTTCGATAGAACAGGGTTATTTTTGTGTTTGCATTCGTAGTATTTGTCGGGCCTTCGAATGTTATTGAATATAACCGGAAGTTCGAAATACTGACTCCTCGATATACCAAAGTTATGTACCACTGTATAGATGTACCGTAATATGATCTTTTGCCTAAGTAAAGAAGGCATTAATGTTTTCGTAAATTTGAATTGTTGTTAGATGTAAACCTTTGGGTGGCTCTACATGGTACTACCACTTTGGTTAGACATATGGCATTTTATATTTAGGCAGTTTCCTAAAGTTTTTATAATTACGATGAAGGAGCATTTACTTCGCCATGGAAATTGGTTTTGGGATGTAGAGCTTTTGTGACGTCATTTTCAGAGGGGGTCTTACTTTTTGTGACGAAGAGGTGACGAGGGGGAGGAGGGTTTTATAATTACGATTTTGCTACGTTCCTTAGGTAGGCCTATATTGGTCACAATAATTCATCACAGTTGTTGTGGTCTTCCCTTAGTAACTCGCCTGTGAAATTATATTAAAATGAATACCGGAAGTAATAATATGGCAGGAATTAAATTAATCAAATTTTTTAAGGATCTACATGTAAGCTGCTCCAATAAAGAAGCTACAAATTCAACAGATCCATAAACTAGATAAAGTATCTCTAGTGCAAAGTTCAGTTGAGCATAAAACGTTACTGTGGACCCTTGGGGGGTTGGGAGGGTGTGTGGGGGGGTGAAGTGATGCGTGTTGGGTGAGATGAGAAAGCAGAGACAATAAATGTGCAGTTGAGGTTACGGCTGATAATTATGTTAGATAAGATGCGTTCGTACAGTGTTTCCCAAACTGTGGGTCGCGACCCAAAAGTGGGTTGTGAAGCTCTATCAAGTGGGTTGCCAAATATTTTGAGAAACATATATTTAGCTATAAACATTTATATTTAGCTATAAACATTTAGCTATAAAACGTAAACTGTTTTTGCCTAAGTTTCTTTTCAATTCCTTAAATATGCCAATTTCTAAACGTTGTACGTAAATCCGCATATTTTCAATGCCACTTTATGAAGGAAATTTCAGATAATCCTCAATTTTACAAAGTGGGTATACCGCGACTGCCAAGATATTCACAAGTGGGTCGCGACCCAGAAAAGTTTTGGAACCGCTGCGTTAGTAGATTCAGTCCATCTGCGCTTTTATGGACTTTGTCACCCATGGCCACATTCTAAGTTTGATTCCTGTGCTGTATGATCCTGTTTGGTCATATGTTGGCTGAGGAGGTTACCTGTCTTGCTAGCACCACTTAAGGCTGACACAACTCCCCAGTACCCACCTCAGTCAGTCTGAGAATAGGGGAACACTCCGCCGCCGCCGAGGGTTAGGGTTACAGAAATGATATACATATATTGCTTTGTACTGTGACTAGACTTCAATATGTTAGTAGATATTCAACAGAAAACGATAAACACGGCGTGAAGTCATTTTATATCCATCGTCTATAGAATGTTTGGCTTATGCATCGATAGTTCCATACAAGTACAGGCGAAGGGAACTGAATAGAAGGGAACTGAATAGAAGGGAACTGAATAGAAGGGAACTGAATAGGTGACATCAGTTGCAAAGTTATAGATAAATGGTTCAACTCTACAACAACGGTGCATTTTGAATGGGCTTATTGATTCTAATTGCACCAGCGTAAGGGCGGTGATGGCTACCATGAAAGGCCCATAGAAGAATAACGGCAACAATGGTGCTTGTAGTTCTACTATTATACTATCAATAATAGTAATAATTAATTATCATTATTGTTTTCTGAGGTGGATATGGTCCGTGTGGTTTAAGATTAATATCGGAAAAAATGAAAAACCGTCTCAGGCAGCTGCATCTGGTCAAGTTCTGAATTGCAATAGCAAGAAAATGGAATAGATAAATAGTTTCTTTTATGGTCAGCTGTTTGAGTTTACCACGTCCAAGTTCATTATAAAGTCAAGATGAGTTCTGTTAATGCGACAAAGGCCTACTACTATTACTATTATTAGTATTATTATTTTGATTATTATTATTATTATTATTATTTTTATTATTATTAATAATCGATTATTATTATTATTATTATTATTATTATTATTATTATTATTATTATATGACCTTAGGATATAATCTACAGGGTGTAGAAAACTATTTCTGTGCATGGAGAATTCGTCTCTGGAATAGCAAGTCTTTGCAGATTATTATTAGCGGTATATGGCTTCTCAAACATCCCCAACAAAAGTGATACTTTGAACCATTGTATTAATTTATTGTTATTATTATTATTATTTATTATTAGTTCTGAGTTCTGAGTCTCTCCTTCACCATTTGGTCTTCTGGCAGGCAGTGTGTTGTACTCATTTTGTACCTGGGTTCACAAGATAGGCCTACTCAGAAAAGAGTATTTTTCTCCCGGGTTAATTTTTGAACCTGCAGCACACATCTCAGCTTAATTATTAAGTACTAATTAAGCTATTACTGTGGCAATTTCTGTTGCTGTTATTTGGACTAATCAACTATTATTACTGTCCATATTGTTACTGTTAATAGTATAATACTTTCAGTTTAAACTTCTATTTGCAAGGATTATTTCGTCTCTGTATTAATTTCTGTTAATAATAGTAATAATAGTTAACTTTTGATGAAAGGCCTGTTTCAATAAATGGCATGAGTTGTTGGAATGAGTATTAATGTCCACTGTCCAGGGGTCGAGTGGCTTTTGTTGGACAGTTGGCCTTTATGCCAGACGGTCTCTGAGGTGGAAGAGGACTTGTGTTCAGTTATTCTCATGGTAATGTTCTCGTTTTGCTTCAGTCATGGGGAGAGGAAGACAAAACAGACAGGGGAGAGACAGAGACAGACACCGAGATAGACAGACAGACAGAGACAGACACTGGGAGAGAGACAGAGAGAAAGAGAGAGAGACAGACAGAGAGAGACAGACAGAGAGAGACAGACAGACAGACGGAGAGAGACAGAGACAGACAGAGAGAGAGAGAGAGAGACTGAGGCATACTTTGGTCTTGATGACCAGAGGCCTTGAGACAGAGACATGGGAACAGACACAGAGAGATGGTGATAGAGATACACTAAGACAGACAGAGAGACGATATGGCCTAGAAATGATGACCAGACACACAGACAGACATAGAGAGAAACAGAAATACTTTGGATGGAAATGCTGACCACAGAACAGAGGCCTACAGACGCAGAGAAAGACACAGACAGACAGACAGACAGACAGAGGCGTTGTCTGGAAATGGTGACCAGAGACCGGTCGGTCGGTCGGTTGGTCTGTCGGTCGGTCGGAGTCCATAGAAGATGGTTAACTACCACTGCTTCTCTCGATCCTCCTTTCATTTGTCATCAGCGGTGGCAATGGCTTTTCCCCTTCTCCAGTTTTTTGCTCTTTCCTCGGTCGACACCCATCATCGGCCTCGGCCAGACGGACGAGGCCAAGCAGCGGAGGCGGCCGACAGACGGATGGAGGGACGGATGGGCCTGTCTCAGCGCCCGGCCCTCCGCCCCCGGCCCGTCCGCCCTCCCGCCGCTGTCTGATATGAATGAGCGTGCACCGGAGGACCGCCCGCCCGACCGCCCCGCCCCCCGCCCTCAGCCGCCGCAGCTGTCGATAGTGGGCAGCAGACACTGCGGCCTAATTGATCGCCTCGATATGAAAGGGATTAATAAATACTTTGCTGATGCATTCTTATCGTGATTAATGGCTTGGAACTCTGCGGCACTGCAGCCAACAACTTCGCGCTTTAGCCCGATCAAGAAAATGACATCCATCAGCTGCAGAGCTACCAGACCCATAATCATTATCAACACCGGGTTTTTTGCCATTCTGAATTATTTATCCTCTACTCCTCCTCGTGCTGTCTTACTGTTGAGGCGGGACAACAGGTCTCCACCGGGGAAATTTGTCAGCATATAACTCCTCATTCAGACTTATTATCAGCGCTGAACAACTGTTCTTTTTACCAGTGAATTTATCAGCAGGATTAAAGTAGGCTTACTATCGCCTCTGTTGCTGAATTTGTCAGCAACTTACTATAGCAACAGTTTTTTCCAGTGAATTTGTCAGCATGGTTAAATTCCTTGTGTAGTCTTACTATGGCAACAGAACAATGGATTTTTCCACTATGAATTTATCAGGATTACTATAAACTCCTGGGGGTCTAGTCTTAACTATATTGCCACTGAAGAAAAAGAGCAAGTCCGTTGAGCTAGCTTGAAAGGCAGCCATGGGTATGAAGTGTTAACGACTTCATTTTCTTCGCCTCGGCATATGGGGTTGCTTTGGTCGTCTGCTGCTGTGACCGTCTGCTGCTTTGGTCATCTACCGCATTGCTCGTTAAATGCTTGGATGTCTTTGGATAACAATAATAATTCCTCATTATATCCATATGGCATTCCCATGCCAGTACTTGAAAGTAGCTGCCGTTCCATTTCAAATTTGCATACAAACTATGTTTTTTTTAAAATACTGATGGGTCATAGGTACGTTTGGAAAACAGTAACAATAATGGTTGTTTTGTGAGACATTTAAAATGTGCTATATAGTGAGTCTCTTTGTATATTCATTCATACATCGATAGCTACATACGACAACATCTAATGCAACCTACATGTATATGATTGATCATAATTACATGTATAGTGGGTAATCAAACATACATACTTGCATGCATGCATACTTACTTGCAACAAGAATTTCTTGTGACTGGCATTTGGTGTTGACTTTTGCAGGTGGTGAGAAGCAGGATGGACAACCAGTTGCACAAGAACAACAACATGTACAACAGCAGGTTGTTGCACAAGAACAACAACATGTACAACAGCAGGGTGTTGCACATGAGCAGCCTCTAGTGCATGGACAACAAAATGGACAGCAACCAGTACAGCACATGCAGCAACATCATGAACAGCCTGTTGTACACGAACAGCCAATTGTACAACAACCTGTTGCACATGAGCAACCAAACGTTCAGGAACCTGTTGTGGCTGAACAACACGTCCAGCAGCCTGTTGTAATTGAGCAACATGTGCCACAGCCTGTTGCCGTTCATCAACAACCTCCTGCATATGAACAGCAACATGTGCAACAGCCTGTCGTGAATGAACAACATGTGCAACAACCTGTTGCTGTACAGGACAATGCACAGGTGCATGAGCAACCCGTGGTTTTTGCAGAGCAGCCTCCTCATCCAGACGCCCTCCAGGGGCAAGGGGCTCCACAGGACCCTGCAGCGCCTCAGGGGCATGTCGAGGGATGAAATCTAAGCGCTGCCCAATTTCTTTCATGTCCAACGGCGAGAACTTCTCGTCACAGTTACATTGTTCCATCAGTGCTAACAGAACTTTTTATTTTCATAACTAGATGATACATTTCTAACATGTGTGGTAGGTGGGAACAAAAAATGTACAGTCAGCTTTCATGTACAGTAAATACGCTTAAACGAACAATACCCCTTTCAAATTTAATAATATCTGGTAATGCGAAATCTACAGAGATGTCACTCGCAAAGCCTGTTGTAATTGAACACTAGATGCAACAACCTGTACAATGCAGGAAGTAGGTGCCATTACGGAAGTGTTGGTGGTGGTTGAAATGTGTTTTGTTGTGTACCAGGGTTTCTGAAGTATCTTCTGAACGTGGCTTACAACCTGGTACTTTAGCATACAGCTGAATTATGTGTTATTGTAATTGCAATTGTCAAATTTATATAGTGCCACATCAGAGAGTCTCATTAGAGGCATTAAACTGTGTGATATTTGCAGGATCTGTTTATGTATGTCTCTGATCATATTTCTAAGAAAGTAACTTCTAAAGGAAGACTGTTGTGGTTTCTGTGCCTTTTCATAATTATGCTCCTCCTAGTCGGTGGAATTTGCCACTTCCAACGTTTCAGTGACGCTCTTTTCGCATTGCATGAGCATTTAACTAAATGGTACAATATCAGCAATATCATGTAAATGTCTGATTAACTATTATAATTATGATTAATCATCGTATTTTAACTGTGTGAGGAGAGGGAAGCTATTATGTTTGAGAACTGTATGTGAGGTTTTTAAGAAGTTTACTGAAGATCTGTTGTGTTCCATACTTGTTAGTTCTAAGCTGTTTGCAGGTTTTGTACATACTGTGCATAATCCTCTAATTACACAATTCTAAACAGGAATAGGGTGCATAATTATGGATAGTACAATGTTTAAAAGGAAAAGGGCACCACCCTAATCACAATTTTGAGCAGGAACAGGGCACCAGACTAATCACAATTTTTAAAAGGAACAGAGCACTGGACTAACAAAAACATTTGAATAGGAATGGGGCACCAGACTAATACAATTTTTAAAAGGAACAGAGCACTGGACTAACAAAAACATTTGAATAGGAATGGGGCACCAGACTAATACAATTTTTAAAAGGAACAGAACACTGGACTAACAAAAACATTTGAATAGGAATGGGGCACCAGACTAATACAATTTTTAAAAGGAACAGAGCACTGGACTAACAAAAACATTTGAATAGGAATGGGGCACCAGACTAATACAATTTTTAAAAGGAACAGAGCACTGGACTAACAAAAACATTTGAATAGGAATGGGGCACCAGACTAATACAATTTTTAAAAGGAACAGAGCACTGGACTAACAAAAACATTTGAATAGGAATGGGGCACCAGACTAATACAATTTTTAAAAGGAACAGAGCACTGGACTAACAAAAACATTTGAATAGGAATGGGGCACCAGACTAATCACAATTTTTAAAAGGAACAGAGCACTGGACTAACAAAAACATTTGAATAGGAATGGGGCACCAGACTAATCACAATTTTTAAAAGGAACAGAGCACTGGACTAACAAAAACATTTGAATAGGAATGGGGCACCAGACTAATCACAATTTTTAAAAGGAACAGAGCACTGGACTAACAAAAACATTTGAATAGGAATGGGGCACCAGACTAATCACAATTTTTAAAAGGAACAGAGCACTGGACTAACAAAAACATTTGAATAGGAATGGGGCACCAGACTAATCACAATTTTTAAAAGGAACAGAGCACTGGACTAACAAAAACATTTGAATAGGAATGGGGCACCAGACTAATCACAATTTTTAAAAGGAACAGAGCACTGGACTAACAAAAACATTTGAATAGGAATGGGGCACCAGACTAATCACAATTTTTAAAAGGAACAGAGCACTGGACTAACAAAAACATTTGAATAGGAATGGGGCACCAGACTAATCACAATTTTTAAAAGGAACAGAGCACTGGACTAACAAAAACATTTGAATAGGAATGGGGCACCAGACTAATCACAATTTTTAAAAGGAACAGAGCACTGGACTAACAAAAACATTTGAATAGGAATGGGGCACCAGACTAATCACAATTTTTAAAAGGAACAGAGCACTGGACTAACAAAAACATTTGAATAGGAATGGGGCACCAGACTAATCACAATTTTTAAAAGGAACAGAGCACTGGACTAACAAAAACATTTGAATAGGAATGGGGCACCAGACTAATCACAATTTTTAAAAGGAACAGAGCACTGGACTAACAAAAACATTTGAATAGGAATGGGGCACCAGACTAATCACAATTTTTAAAAGGAACAGAGCACTGGACTAACAAAAACATTTGAATAGGAATGGGGCACCAGACTAATCACAATTTTTCCAGGGAACAGAGCACCAGCCTAATCACAATTTTGAATAAGAAACGGGCACCAGACTAAAAAAAATTTTAACAGAAAACCAGTTACCAAACTAATCAGAGTATTTGTTATTTTAGGCCTAGCTATTCTTTGAAGACTAATCATGTAGCATTTCGTAAAGCAATTCATTCATTCATTGCGCAGTTACTGATACATAGTTGACACTCTGCATAATTTCGTACTTGGTGACTTTGCGTTCTTGGCTTTCACTGTTAACATTTCTTCTGCCTTTGTTTACTGTCGGTGTTCAGTTGTTGACAGATTTCACCAGCTGCTGACGGCATTTGGTGATATAAACACGCCACTGTTTGCTCAGGTAACTCGAGGTAATAAATGACATAGCACCTGTGTATGTGTGTTCTGTAAATTAGAGTACCTCATATAAATCGAATAGCATGTGATTGCTAGTCTAGAGGGGCTGTGTGAACGGTATACTATTAGTTTTTTGTAGGTGTATAATGTTAAGTGATAAATTGTATAGGACCTGTTACCTGAGGTAATGCTTAGTTACAGAACAGACAGGCTATTTGACTGTTCAAGTAATATTGGAGAATAAATTTCAATAGCAGGTGTTAGCAGCTGAGGTGATCTAATACAAGTAGAATGTGTGTTTGGATGAGTTTAGGTTGGCTAATGATAGATAACACATGAGCTGTTAAATGTCCACGCACCTGGATTGTGCAGGAAATAACGCAAGATTATGTCATCAGTCACGTCACTGTTAGTTACTTTGTACTGTTTCTGCTGTCATTCTCTTCATTTCTGTCGGCGTCTTTTGCCAATGGACGATAATCGCAGCAGTCACATAAATAATGCCATTTGTGAATGTGCTCTTAGTTCAACCACTCCCACTGTCTGGAACAGCATTCCTTTATGCATTGGGTCGGCTCCATCAGTTACTGTTTTCTTCAAACAGAAACTCAAAAGCTTTTTGTTTCAGTAACACCTTGGTTCGTTAGTTTAAACTCTTCTCTGGCTGATAATTCCCTCGCTGAGCAACAGCTTCTGGTACCAGATTGAAGTCTAGCACATCAATCTTGTTATTTTTATTTAATCCTGTTTTTCACTTTATTATTATGTTTTGTCTTTGTTCTTTGTGTTGTTTTTGTAGCTTAAAAGGGTTAATATTGATTTGATCAAACTATTAAGTTTATTGTTACTGCTTTCATTGTTATCATACATTCATTTATTATTATTGTTGTTGGTAGCATTATTGTTATTGTGGCGTAAAAGAGGTTACATATATATTGATATCAAACTATTAAGTTAGTAAACTATTGTTGGTAACTCCTGCTCTTATTGTTATTATGTATTATTATTCTATATATTGTGATTATTTATTATGTTATATTTCCCGTATTCGTACTACTTAAGACTTTTCTCTTTGCCTGGGTCGGGAGCGCCTCTGAGTAGTTAACTTGAAGAGGCGCTGTATAAATTACGTAGATCCCTCTCTTCTTCCCTCTCTGCATCTAAGTTTTAGAAGTCAGTGCAAAGAGCAAACGTCATTTGTATCCTGCAGCCATTCGTCCTACCCCAACTTAGAGGGGGGTCCATGGCAGGCATTCCGACTCCTCCAGTGACCCTTGCTTCCATCTTTCCGTCGTTCAGCCTCTCTTCCGTGTGGGCCGTATGCTTCAGATGCCCAGTGAATGAATTAGCATCTGTTGACCCCAGAATCCTCTGATTCCTATGTTTGAGGGTGAGACGGCCAAGTTTGCTGGACCCGCAGCGGGGCACTATTTGTCACCAGGGCCACAATGCGGGCCCACTATGTACTGAGTGAACGCGGCAGTCTATCGTAGCAATTTTATTGTGGATGATACAATTACTTAAAGCGTCATTGGTTTTAATTGAGGTTTACGAGGGGTCTGGCAGTTCCAATTGAGTAATATTAGGCTTTATCGTCCTGTCTTATAGTTGGGTAATGTAATGTAAATGTAGCTGCGGATTGGACCCAGGTTGAATTGGTTGTACCCTTAGAAGACAGTTTGACAATCCAACGTCATGTATTGTATCGGAGGTTGAACCATCTTTTTACTGGGGTAAATCTTCCCCTAGATCGGCATCTTCTCATGGCTGCAGGAAAGCTTCATGCACCTTCTGGTCATCGCTTGAGAACAGCTCTGCTTCGCCGAGGCTGGCGTGGGAGTGTTTCTTTTAAGTATGCACCCAAAATAGGCGCTATATCAAAGATGATTTTAGAGCATCAAGCATATAACACTTGTGGTCTCAATATTAGTTTTAAGTGTGGGTGAAATGGCTTCCTTGATCCCCTCGTGCTCATCTGTTTTCTCCTTTGCATCGGCTATCTAAACACGGATACATAGCCAGCGTGCCCCAGGATTAATCGTTGTGCTATATAAATTTACCGACTGACTGAGCCCATAGAGTATGGTCAATGCGCTTCGCAGTGAATCAGGTTTCGGCAAATGGCGGTGGCAAAAGCGGTTGACGGCTGATCTCGGTGTCGACGGCCGCGTGTGGTATATTCGGTGCACGGCTGACATGAATGGTGCTTCCATTGAAAAACTGCCGCCGGTCTTTTGCCTGTCAGGACCGCGTAAATAAGGGTGGCATTGGCGCCGTATGTCCGCCTTCGTCTATGCTTTCCCCAAGATAAATGTACGGGACTAGTTAGAGAGTGCCGCCGATTAATCGTGTTTCATAGAAACTCTGTCCTTTACTTGTTCCTGTATGAGACAATGGCGTCTGCTGTGCTAATGTTGGGGCTTCCAGCTGTGGCGCTTTTGACACAGCGGTTGTTCTTTCAAACAGCAACAATTGCTCTTCGAAATAATGGCAAATACGTGATCGGTTGCAGTTTTGAATGCTTATTGAACTGGTGGCGTTCAAAAGTGTTATTACAGCGTATACAAGGCACAGATGATTAGTTGCTATTTTTTTTTAAAATTGCAATTGCCCTTTTGAACACCGGAAACTGATGATTTTCAGCAGTTTTCGCTGCTTCTTTTAACTCTGGTAAGTGGCCTTTGTCCATCCATTCATGACCTGCGAATCACAGGGCCCTGATTCGGTTACACATTCTCTCATTGGATTTCTACAGTAACCGTTTATTTGAAAGCGATCGTCGTTCCAGCTCGCTTCATTAGTATTCATTGACGCTTTCCATCGTCAGATCGGTTACTAAGCTATTGTCGTCTGCTGCTACAGCTCCTGTTGTTTGTAGATTCTGCGGTCGGATGCTCTGACCGTCTGCCTCTATGGTCGTCTGCTGCTTTGGTCTTCTGCTGCTTTGGTCTTCTGCTGCTTTGGTCTTCTGCTGCTTTGGTCGTCTGCTGCTTTGGTCTTCTGCTGCTGTGATCGGCTGCTGCTATAATGATCGTCTGCTGCTGTGACCTTCTGCTGCTTTGGTCTTCTGCTGCTTTGGTTGTCTGCTGCTTTGGTCGTCTGCTGCTTTGGTCGTCTGCTGCTTTGGTCGTCTGCTGCTTTGGTCGTCTGCTGCTGTGATCGTCTGCTGCTGTGATTGTCTGCTGCTGTTATCGTCTGCTGCTGTGGTCGTCTGCTGCTGTGATCGTCTGCTGCTGTGATTGTCTGCTATCGTAATGCCGGTATCCTCAAATATAAGTGATCGTTTTTTCTATCATTCAAAGGGTCCCCGTGTGTTCTGTACTAGATGTTCCCAATCTCTTGGGTAACGTCTAATTTTACCGGAGTATTATCTGATAGATAAGCGATCATATATGAAGGCCATCTACATTTATGTAGTGACGATGTTCTCGTTTCAGGCTATAGGTAAGGTTAGATGTGCACAGATTCGACAGACTTGTCGTTTAATCCCTTTCAATTTCAATATGACTAACTCGGAGGAACGTTGGAATCGGAAAGCAGCCGTGAATCTTAATTGTAAACTCAGCATTTCAAAAGTGCTACTTAAAAACTAAGCGCAGGGCACCAGCTTATTTACGAGCGCTTTGTCGTGTCGGCGAGGCAGTCCACAGATGCGACGACCGAAGCTTAGCCACTTGGATGCTTGTGTTATTTTCCCATTCATTTGAAGAAAGTAGCTTGCGTTACGTTAGCACCTGCGCAGTCCTGAGTCCTTGTTTTGATTGAGAGCCTATATATATACACTGTGTCCACGATAAAGTAGAACACTAGACTTTGTGAAATATCTTGGTCAATTGTAGTATTATAGGTACTAAATTTGGTGCACATAAACTTCAGTCTATTCTGTCTAAACCCTGCAAATTTTATTACAATTGATGCAACGGTTACGAGGATATACCCTTATGAAATTTGGTGGTTCAGGAACCAAGTTACCAACACGTAAAACGCATAGAATGACGTCATTTTTCTGGCTACCGCAGGGATAGGCTGTTGTTTATAAGCGTCATTTTCGGAAACTACGAGACCTGTTTTACGTAACAGTAATTGGTTGTAAAGAAATGGTTTTCAGTGCAGAGGACAAGATTTTAATCAAGGAGTTGAGAGAGACGAAGGGGTATGGCGTAAGGAGAATCATTACAGAATTTCCAATGAAAAATTGGTCCCTAGCTGGTGTCAGCAAGCTGTTAAAAAGATTGCCACAACCGGATCAGTTGTAATGAAACCACGAGATCGGGCGTTACGAACGCAAACAAATATCAATGCTGTTGAAGAACTGGTGCTGAGTCAGGATGATCAGCCGCGCACGCATCTGTCGATGCGTTTTACGTGTTGGTAACTTGGTTCCTGAACCACCCAATTTCATAAGGGTATATCCTCGTAACCGTTGCATCAATTGTAATAAAATTTGCAGGGTGTAAATAGAATAGACTGAAGTTCATGTGCACCAAATTTAGTACCTATTATACTACAATTGACCAAGATATTTAACAAAGTCTAGTGTTCTACTTTATCGTGGACACAGTGTATATAGCCTGACCCATATGCATGGTTCCTTCCGACTTCTCCACTGATATCCGCCGATTTAGATCTAATTTATGGCTTTACCTTTTTTCATCTGTCGGTGATCTATAAATTGACCAGTTCAATTAAATACGGCAGCTGCCTTCCTTTGGCCGCGTGAGGGCTTGAACTTTCAGAGTTATGATACGTTATGATAATACTACGTGGTGGATTAGTTGGGCTCTGGCCCTGTAACTCGAAGGGTAGGTCTACTGATTCGGACCCCCATAAGAGAGTGACATCGTGTACACAATTGAGCCAGTCATTCAGATAAAGGTGTATCGTAGGCTATACCATGAACCGCGGTGCTTAATCATTAGACACAGGCGCTGTGTTATTTTATTCTCCAGATATCTCCTATAGTGCTGAGGAATCATTGCTACGTCAGGTAAATGAGTAAGTAAGTAGTAAGAATAATGACGAGTTAGTTCTATCTCACTCTCCAGGACATTAGGCCTACCACCGTACTCCCAGTCCTCAGAATGATGGATCTTCAAACAATAAAAACTTGATGATGATGATGATGATGATGATGATGATGATGATGATGATGATGTCAATAAAATTGCTACTACTGCCACTGCTACTGCTGCTAGTACTGCTACTGCTGCTGCTGCTGCTGCTGCTACTGCTGCCGCTTGTTTCCCAGGGTGAACTCTGACTCATTCTAATCTCACCTCAAACTCTCTTTTTCAGCCATGCTGGGATCGGGAGCATTCCTGAGTAATAACCTTGAAGGGGCGCTATAGAAGTCTTCGTAATGAATGAATGAATGAATTTGTAATATCAGCGTGAAGCAGTGTTTCCACTCTTTTCTCTACGACGTGGATGGAGGCGCTTAGTAGAAACAGAGTTTATTCAGTTTCAACGCCCGTTTCTGAACATTTTTACTGGGCCAGGTGCATGTACGTTTTAAAAATTTAATCGATTTTCTAATTTCTTGCAGAATGTTTACTTTCGCTACTGGCGCAAAATCTGATTCTAGTGTTGAGAATTAATATTAAGTCTGAAGTGTAGTGTTTATACACTGGAGCTCAAATTACAATTCGAATGCTGTTATAACTCGGTCAGGAACGCGTCTACGGCGATGTGATATTTCAAAGACCTATACTGTTCCCGGGATGAATGAAGTTAAGTCAGACAGAGCATGGTTAGTATGTTGGATTGGTGACAAACTGCGAATACCGCGTGCTGGTATGTGGCCCACGGTACTCTCAGACGCAGTGTTATTTCTATTAACTGTATCTGTAAGTGAAATAGCAAAATAACTGAAAAATGTTTGTCAGTTAACTGTAACTGTAACTGAAACTGAAAATGCTGAATAACTGAAACTGTAATAGAAACTGAAAAACAAAAACTGTATAACTGAAAAATCACAAAGAGTTAACTTGAAAATAAAACATAAGTGTTTTTTCCTTACTTTACTTCTGAAACATCGATTTTTTTTCCTTACTTACTCATTGAATAGTAATCGTACTCTAGTCTGTGGTCAGTTTGCCATGCTCATTTCACTTCCGGTACCTTTTCCTTTGCGTTTTGTTTTGTTGATTAAGTTAGGCGCTAAACCATAAAACAATCGACGACTATGAAAACAATGTTTAACCCAAATAACGGTGGAAAATAATAACTGAAACTGTAACTGAAAAATAAAAAAGCTAACTGAAACTGAAAACTCTCATTGCAATTAACTGTAACTATAACTGTAACTGAAAAATCATAAATTAGATAACTGTAACTGAAACTGTAACTGAAAAATCATAACTGAAATAACACTGCTCAGACGTAGGCTACCCAAAAAGAGCAATCGCGTTGAAATGTTGGATTGTTGTAGCAATACATTAGAAGAGAAAGTCTCCGATAGAACCCTGGTCAGATGGAAACCCAGGCTGACCATGGTAAATGAACAATGGACGAACTGGTAAGAGGCTGGCAAGCTTCCGTACTTGGCAGCCTTCCTCTGGGCAGCCAGCTCGGCATCTGCAGTACCGTCAGTGTGAGGTAGAATCAGCCACGGTGCCTACAGCAGATATCCCAGACAATAGTCCTGACGGACTATCAGGGTATGAGGGTTGCATCATCATCATCATCATCATCATCAATCATCAATCATCATCATCATCATCAATTGAATCAATCAATCATTATCACTAGTATTATTATTATTATTGTTATTACTATGCTTATGTTTATGTTTATAATAATAAGAATTAGAGTTTTCATTTGGGACTTTCCATTAATTGTTTGCATTATAAATACCGGTCTAATAATGTTTATAATAAAAATAAAATTAATAATAATTATAACAACAGACCCCGAATTTTTAGTCTGTGGACTCGTTATAAAAACATTTTGTCACAGTGCCGTACTTGCTGTGGCTTTCATATAGGCAGCTCTTTGTATGTACGTATGTATATTATGCATGTATGTATGTATGTATGTATGTATGTATGTATGTATGTATGTATGTATGTGTGTGTATGTATGTATGTATGTGTAGTATGTATGTATGTATGTATGTATGTGTAGTATGTATGTATCAATACACTTAATATAGGGAATTTTAAGTAGGCCCCACCACACAAAAA
Organism: Aporrectodea caliginosa; assembly: GCA_020284085.1. NCBI lineage: Eukaryota > Metazoa > Annelida > Clitellata > Crassiclitellata > Lumbricidae > Aporrectodea > Aporrectodea caliginosa. The sequence continues at coordinate 543,228 of JACEVL010000209.1, forward strand.
CGCTACAGGGCTTTTAGTAGGAGGATCCTGAGGATAATATTACTGAAAATGAGTCAGTTTAATAAACCTTTGATGAGAATAAACCTATTATGCCGTCATTACTAGATATCATTGTTGTCATATGCAGACTCGATGAATGTTATTCAGATGTAAAGCTTCATCTTGTGCTTCACCAATAAACATGGCTTTGTTTAGATAATTATGGCAGTTTATCTTTTAGTCAAAGCAATACCATTACCAGATCATAAACATGTTAATGCCTAATTGTATATACAATTATACATATGTACGCAAGTTATGTATGAAATGTAAAAAAATATCTGATATATATACACACATATATATTATATGTATATATATCTGCATATATGTATTAATACACAGTGTATCACATAGTATGCAGAAACTATATATCTGTAGAGGCTGTATGCTTATGAACTGTAATCCATATTTTGGTCCATGTTCTCAGTGCGTGGGATTATCTTGCATGGATGGATATATCTATATTATACATATACATTTATATATATACATATATATATATGTATATATATAAAACAGTGATTTGCAGGGGAATTCCCTTACTGGTTCGGACCATTTCCCAGATTAGGATGCATTTATTGCAACCATTATAGACCTCTGTTCTTGAGGTATTCCCAACAGTTTCGAACCACAAATTACTTCTTTATGTATATGCCACATATTGCATTTTTTTGCATACACTGTAATATACTTGATAATATTTAAGGAATAGAATATTCTATATATATATTATATATTTCTTATCTATATAATATATATAAACAGAAAGATATTTTTACATATACACATCCATGTCTATAAAGTAAGTAAGTAAGTAAGGATATTCTTTATTAAACCGGTTGCAAAAAGCCGCACTCCGGTGTACAGACATCATAAGACAAATACAAAATCAATAGGAATACAGCATATACAGGCCTACATGTATATATATATATAGCATAATATAATATATATAGAGTATAAACATGTATATATATATATATATACATATATATTCTCCGTACAAACACTAAACACGCGTGCTCATAGTGTTGAAGCAACATTTGAACAAATGGGATTTTATTCTTAAATTCCCGATGTCTTTTTGAATGTCACTAAAGCAAACTGGAGAGAACCGATGAATAGTCCACTGCTGCATGAAGGCAAATGGTTAAGGCAGAGACTGTATGGTCGGGTTCAATTCCGGATAGAAATTCATGGAGGGGGAGGGGCGTTGGCAGGCGATAGGGATACACGCAAAACACTGCAGTGGATGCATGTTCTATATGGAACTGAGTGAATAAGCTTAAGGATAAGAATTGGAGTAGGAGTATGTGCTACACTTATGTATGTATGTATGCATGCACGGATGTGTGTAATGTATGTTTGTGCGTATGTATGAAACATAATGTACATGCATGTATGTTTGTATGTATGTATGTGGGCATATGTATGTATGAAGGTCTATGTATGAATGTATATATATATATGTGTATATATATATATATGTGGGCCTATAATATGAGTATTTGTGTATGTATGTATAATGTATGTACGAAGGCCTATGTGCGTGTGTATAAATGTATGTATGAATGTATGTGTGCACATGTATTTTTCTTGCACCAGTAAATGAAGATTACTAATTGAGGTTGAATTGTAACCTGACAATTAGGAACATGGTCTATTATGCTGCAGATGGTTCTGCCTATTTCTTGGTAGTATTACATTTGCTCGTGACATGCAGACAATAGCGTCATTCTTTTGCACCGGTTCACACTGTTTAATGCGTTACAAATATACTAAGATGAAGTTACATGTGTACCCTATACATGAGTGACGCCTTTGACTCAAGTCAAATGACATTTGTGCCCGCAATCGAATTTAAAGGGGGTCAATGTTTGACCCTACGTCAGACAGAGGCTGGACAGAGGCGTCTGTGACACTTTGTCATGTCGCATACGCCACAGTAGCTGTGACTTCCACTTGAATGACATCTGACTGACGTCAAAGCGTCTGACGTCGACCAGTTTGACGTTAGCGATGACTCCGTTGTTGTTACCCAGGTTTGCGGTTGTCATGTCGTCCGCTGTGACGTCACACTCGTTTTCCACTTTGACGTCATTTCGGATAACGAATCCGTCTGCTGTTCTGTTCACGTCATCGTTGCGTGAGTCGACGTCATAATTGTTTCGAGACGGTTGGAGATCGATCTGCAATGGCGAGTGACTGTCATCACTGCTCAGTATATCGTCGAGTATGTTGTTAATTACGGTTTTATCGACTGGCGTCCATTTGTTTTTGGGAGCCTTTGGCGTGGGACTCAAGAACTTTTGATCAACCGTTGATGTTAATTTGAAAGGCGTTAGACTTCGTAGTTCTAACTGTGTGTCGGTGATATGACGATCTGTGTTCTTCGTTTCTGAGCAGGGCTTTTGGTCTTCTGTTGCGCTGGACACGGACGTGTGGATGATGCTACTTTCTGCCGTATCTCTGTCGAAACTGTGAGCCTTCATTTTTGCGCAGAGCCCGGGATAGGTTTGCTTGTTTGAGCTTTGATGTCGACGGTACTCTGTGCTCGGACGATTGGAACTGACTCGAGGGTCGTGGTAGGGTCCAGGGCACAGAGGTTTACTCTTGTTTTGAAGTCGTAGTTCGTGGCTTTTTGCGATTGGTCGTTGATGCCTTGACGCTGAAACTGTGGATAGTTTTGCATTGAAACCGTTCTGGGTTTCACTGCACGTTGACTTTAAGTAGATGTTCTGGATTCCGTGGTTTGTAGCGGTTCGATTGGGATGGAAAAGGGTCGCTTTGACGCCATCTCTCGTCTTTCCATTCAGACTGGTCTTCCTTCCATACACAACATCCTTGGAGAACATAACCCCAGGTCTTTGTAGTCTCGACGTAGCTTTGTCGCGATTCCCTGGGCGTCTTGCCACAGAAGTTGCACTTGGGAGAACATTACCCTTGTTGAGATATCTTCTACTAGAATCTACGCCGTTGCGAATGCTTAGCTGAGTATCGTCGCCAGATCGTCTTTCAGTGGCTCTACAAGTAACGGATGGCTTATTAGAGTTTGACAGTTTTCCATTTAGATCGTCACCAGAAGTTCTTATACATCCACTGCTATTGTTACCTGACTGATTCGGACTGAGGCGGTCCGCTAGTTTCGTATCTCCGTTACCGTCGCGTGTTGGAAGTTTATCGTTAGCATTGCTGGTAGGTCCATTGTCACTGAGCAGTTTGATCAGTTCTATACATCCGGAAACGTTATTCCGCTCGTCACATTTCGTCATATCCGTCAGAACGCTGTCGAGAATGACGTAGAATTCGTCCTTCTTCAGAGCGAACCACGACTCTCCGACCGATTCACCTCCCGACGCCATTCCAGGCATCTGGCTGGATTGTCCGTTTTCACCTTTCCAGTGGGGACAGTCCTGCAAAGGAAAATAATGCAGAATCGTCAGATTTTAGTGCATGACAGACGAGTTAAAAAGTGGTTACGTAACATTTCCACTGTTAAACATCTACTTCAGCGTTTTCCAAAGTGGGTTTCGCGGAACCCTGAGATTCCGTGAGGTGAAGACAAGAGTCTTACATCAAGAAAATGTCATATCAAAAGGTGTCCGTAGCCACAAACCAGTGGAAAGCACTAATCTACTCCATAATTATTTGGTCAGCAAACTTCAAGAGAAAGTAACGTTTTAAATTATCATCGGTCGTACCATACAAGTAAATGTATGATTGTATGTGCCTTCTCCTTTTCCAATTTGCTCGCCAGAGATCAATCAGTCAATCAATTTTCGTTTATTAAAATAAGCTGACAGGTATGCAACTTATGCATTGATAAACTAAGGTCTTATTAGATGTTTAAAGATTAGATTAAGGCAATGTTTAGATCAAATACAAACTACAGGCATGTTATACATATTGCACTGTTAGTGTTATAGAATTGAGGGAAGAGAATCAATAATTTTGATATAGTACTTTGGATATGAAAATAATGAAATTACAGTCATTTTTGCTATAGGAAGGGAAAACCATGAGGACGGGGGCGAAGCAAGTATCCAGTAGGACAAATCGGAAGGAAAAGTGGGTATAGAACATGATGTTGGTTGGAGGAAATGGCACCGAACAAATCTCTGTCTGATACCTCTCATTCCACACACAAAAACAGCACTACTTTAGATTGAAATCTCGAGCTAGCACGGTCCTTAGAATGCGTACATGGATCATGCGGACCTTAAAGGGTGTGGCGCCCATTCAAACGGGCTGTGCATGGTGGGAAAGGATTTTACACAATCAATTGATTACAAATTAGCAGGATCGAGACCATACGACAGCTATGAAAAAAACGTGTAGGCATCTAATTATTAACTAACATCTGTTTAATTTCATATTCAGTGTAATCTGTCTCATGTCTCTGTCACTCCTCAGGCTCTCCATTCAAAACTAACCCTCCCCAGGCTCCCCCTTCTCAAGAAATCTTACCCTGAGCCATCCAATCCGCCGCCTTCCCATTTTTCTCAATCTATAAGCACAGCCCACTGTACCAGCTCCTCTGTTTTTCTTTCTCTCTGGTCTTATGTTCAGTTACATGGTATCTTTGAACAACCCCTCTGACTTGACGCAGCGCTCGTGCATATACTGGTGCTCTGTGCCCAGCTTTTACGTAGCGCTTTAGAAATTCTCCAGTTACGAATACGATTAGGGTGAATAAGCTGATCTTCCTGATCACGCGGCTTCTGCATAATTGGCGCTGAGAAATTTAAAAGATTTACATTACTCTCCTTAGGGATATCGCTTCGTGTTTTTAAATATCAGTAGAGTTTGGATCGAATATAATTAGGCCCTATGTCAAGAAGGATCATAATATTACAGACTCCAACCGTCACGATTTTCAAGTAAAATCTCCCCATTTTATAATAGGCTAGTTGTTCGAAGAAGTTTTTGAAGTCGTAATAATATTATTGTTACGTCGTAACGTAACAATATTACGTCACGGATTTTTGTGCTATGGAGTAATCGTTGGATTAAGACACAGAGGCCACAAAAGTATGTATATGCCTATACGTATAGGCCTATACATTCATTCGTTCATTCCATTCATTCGTACATGAATACATAGGCCTACATACAAAAAACATACATTCATACATACTTGCATATATATAGGCTACGTATACATTCATACGAAATGTGCGGTGAAACTTTATGAGGACGATGATCTGAATCATTGAGGGCACAAACTCAATAATGTTAACATTGGTGAGCGATCCTAAAAGCACTGCCATTAATGAGCTGCCCGTATAAAAGTGAAAAACTCTAAAAACTGAGTTAACCCTCGTCCAGAAAGAGTTCGCTCTGCAAAGACTGTTCTGACCTTTTAAACTTCGACTAAAAATCATCTTTTCTGGACTCATTTCCTCCGCAGGCTCTTTCCGTTTCTTCTCTCACTCTCGTCTTTGCTGTCGAGCGGACTCGAGCTGGAATAATGCTTGAACAACGATTCTGATTAATGCCTATGACTGATGCTTTTCAAATTGCTTTGAACTTTATTATAGTGGAGAAATTCTTCGATTAGCTTAGATTAGATTAGTAATCAGGAGCGAAATGCAGGGAGAAGCTGTGTTCCCAAGATAGTTAGAACCAATGAAAAGACAGACATTCCCCTCCACCCGTTGAAATCGCTCTCTGATGAAAACTGTTGATTAAGAGAAACACCCACCTCGTTTTCGAATCAATATATCGGGGTGTCTCAAAACAATTTAAGGCAAGGCGAGCGCCACTTCGACTTTTCCCCAGCGTATCCCGTTCCCTTGACTCTAGACTCTGCGAAGCGTAGCAGACCTTCCGAATGTTTCTGAGATGTGACGGTTGACGTGCAGTTAGGTCCCTAGGCTTCCATCAACTGTCACACGTGCACTGAGTTTTTATTTCCTTAACTTGTTGAACCGCCGAGTCAGAAAGGAAAACAACAGAGTCTAGAACTGTTTGCACTTGTAAAGTCCTTTAAAAACACCTACATAGCTAGAGGCCTAGTTTATTTCTAGTGATGTTTCATACTAGGCCGCCACACCGCCATGTTACTACTACAGCTGTGCACATATGCCGCTGCTACATATAACTGCTCAATCGCACAGCAGAGAGCTCTGCTATAGCCACAGATCATATATTGTTGTCTAAGCGGTGACGTAAGCGACTCTTCCTTCCGGGCTGGTGCGCATGCGTCATCGAGGTCCGGGTTCGTGTAGTTTGTTTAGCGGTGCTTAAGTTCGATATAATAGGACACCCGGGCATCGATAGGTGGGCATCGATAGGTGGGCAGCGTGTGTCGGTGGGCGGTGGCCCTGGTAAGGTAGGCCCCGTCATGGAGGCCGAGGGAGGGGGCTGGGCCGCCCATGCACGTGTCACAGCGGTTGGCTACAGTTACGGCGCTTTACAAAGACCGAAGGGAACGCATCTCCCGTGAACTCCCGCACCGTCGCGCTTCAGTGCGGACGGGGGCGCGATAAACTCGGAAATTAATCGACAAATTGGGGGTCGGTGAGTGCGAATCGTTCGTCAGCGCCGACCGTTGCAATAGGGATCGGCGGACGATGGAGGAGGAGGAGGCCGCCTGCGAGTGATGATTTTGTACGACCGAGCCAGGAGAGCCATGAGAGCGACCGGTTCAATTATTTCTCAGGTTCATTTTGACAAATTCGCGCCCATTGAGCACCACCGGGTTCAGACTTGGAAGTCATTCATCCGGCGTTTCGTTCCGGCGATCGGTCGGTCGCTCGGTGGCTCAAGTGGAGTGTTGTATTAATAGTGGCTGAATAGAGCAGAGCACGGGACAGACACCTGTACGGCATGGAACTTCTCGCATGCACCGACCGACTCCCACTTGGCTCTCTCTATTCAGTCTCTCGTTGCCCGGCGTCGGTGCAAGCGGCTTCGGCGAGGTAACGCGGTGCATGCAAACGGACTGCGTCGTTCGTGGAGCTGTTTCATCGATGCCCGACGCTCTGAAAGACATGGCACTGAGCTCGAATAAAGGCCAAAGATACCAACTATTCGACTGCTGTCGATCTGTCCCTGTATAATACTGTTCTTCAAAAACATTCAGAGGTTTAAAAACATTAACGCGCCATGTTTGTTCTGTCCTCAATTCAACTTATTTCGATCCGCTGACTGTGTTCGCTTCTTACAAAAGTGACGCATACAAAATCCCATTATGCTGCTGGTGCTTATAATAATATTTTGTCGTTAGCTTGCGGCTGTGTAATACGATGCAAAGTAAGAAGGCAGAAAATGAAATGGGATCTGATGTCGGTCCTTGTCTGTGTCTCTCTGGCGTTTTTTTTGTGCTGCGAAATAAATTTTATGCAGCAGCTCCTGAGGGTATACGTTCTTTGAGACCCTTAAATAACGAGCGCCAGCTGAAAAATAACTTCGACAAATGCAGTCACAGATATTAAACAGACCTGCATAGGCCTATTGTCATGCTATAAGCCACACACAGCCAAAGTAATAATAGTAATAATAATTGAGAAAGTGTATATAGGGCCACTGTATATAATAGTGTTAAAGGCATTGTGCAGTTGTTGGTCGCTACTATAGGCAAGCCAAGTTAAGTCCGGCTGAAAGCAAAGAAAGGGACAGAGAAGAAAAGGAAACAATCCACGGGGAAATTAATGAACGAAGTCAGACAGACAGACAGACAGACAGACAGACAGACAGACAGAGAGACAGAGACAGAGACAGAGAGAGAGACAGAGAGAGAGACAGAGAGAGAGAGAGAGAGAGAGAGAGAGAGAGAGAGAGAGAGAGAGAGAGAGAGAGAGAGAGAGAGAGAGAGAGAGAGAGAGAGAGAGAGAGAGAGAGCCCCTGTGTTTTAACCGAGATGTAAAGGGCAAAACAGACTTAGCAGAGCTAACGTTTTCCGGGAAAGAGCTTCATTGGCAGAGTCCAGGGACAGCTTAAGCACAGGCCTACTCGCGTGGACACACACACACACACACACACACACACACACACACACACACACACACACACACACACACACACACTTTAGACTGTGTTAAGTAAGTTTCCCAGGTCCCATAATTATGTGACATTTAAGGGAGTCGCTTATTTTCTTTAATTGTTAGGAATTATGGCGTTTCAGATGGTAAGCGAGTGAACCCCAATGTTGACTTTCTATTTAAGTCTGCGGGATTTTAATAGAATTTTGAATAAATTGTGCTCAAGTTAGAAGTGGGCTACTTTTAGTAAATATTGAAACAAGACTGCATAAAAATACGAATAAAAATTTCTTAGCACCTGAAATGTTTCGGTCTATAGAGTCTAGACTAAACGTTGCACATAAGGTCACCCAGCACGATCATAAAAATGGTCCTTATGACTATAATTTGACAGAAAATCGTCAACATTAGAACGACACTTATCTTTTTCTGTCTGCATTTTTCGTGCTTGTTCCACTCTTGGTTTTATCCGAGTGCTCGGAGCGCGCCCTCAGCCAGACTTGGAGCACGAGCAACTGACAGTTTTGCTTATTTCAATTGCTTATTGCAAGAGCTGTTTATTATTGGGCACCAATAACGAGGGCTTCGCGTCGACCATTGCTTATTAAGTTACTATGTTGTTACCTTCGTTGACCTCTGAACTTTGACCTGGTTGTGGAACTTTCTGAGTGGCCTCTCTTAGCCTTTGCCAGTGCTCTTAGACTTTAGACTTCGCTTTAGACTTCAGTAAACTCTAAAATGTTCACGTGCTTATTTCGCTCAAAAAGTGTATCGACTATAGAGAGTTCCAATTAGCCAATTAATTAAAGAGAACAACTTTTAAACAATGCCACGAATAAAAGAACAAATGATGAGTGGCACATATATAAAGTCATACGAAACAGTACAGTTTCAGTAAGTCCGAACTTGTGAGCTTATCTACAAAAAGTCAGAGTCACAACTGTGTGCATGTTATAGCCAAACTTTTTTCCGGCGGCTAGCCGTGAAATAACTCTCGGCGGTTTTCGGCTAATCCGCAAAATTTCCGGCGGTTTATCGGCTTGCATAATGTTTTTGCTCGGTAGCTAACTGCGGCGGCTTAGTAGTATGGCCCGAGTGTCATAGAAGTTATCGGAGAAGATTGTCACACGTATTTCGATTCTGGATCAATGCCACCGTAATCCTGCCTGCAAACGATTGGAACTCAACAGCCAGAGAGAGAGAGAGACAGACAGACACAGAGACAGACCGACAGAGACAGGGACAGAAACTGAGGCAAAGACAGACACAGAGAGAGTCAGGGAGAAAGATGAGAAAGACATAAAGAAAGAAAGAGAGACAAACTGAATAGAGAGAAACAGACAGACAGAGAGACAGAGAGACAGATAGACAGAGAAATAGAGACAGACAGAGAGAGAGAGTCAGACAGACAGTAAAAGAGAGACAGATAGACAGAGAAAGAGAGACAGATAGACAGAGAAAGAGAAACAGACAGACAGCGATAGAGATAGGCAGATAAATAGAAAGAGATACATACCGAGATAGACAGAGACACACAAACAGAGACAGACAGACACAGAAAAAGAGACAGAGACAGGCAGACGAAAAGACAGACACACAGAGACACACACACACATACCCAGCGATATTTTATAGGGATATTTAAAAGCGATTAGTTCATCAGCCAAACTTCAGTGGATTTTCCTGCAGTGCACACTACACGCGGCCCAGCCCTCCTTCGACGCAACCAGACCGTTGCCTTCGTCGAATGCCACCGTCGACCGACCGACCGACCGACCGACCGTCGTTCAATATCAACGCAAACATTATCGACCTGCACTCCATAAACCTACCTCACTTGCTCAGTCGCTCTTCGCTCTCACTTGCTCAGTCGCTCACTTAGGCTCGCTGCCACCGCCAACGACGCCGTATTTACCGACGTTTGCACTGGCAACGGAAGTTCAATTCCCACAATGCCATTCGAATGCGACACTCGAGACTTCCGGCGAGGAGAGTGGAGGAGGAAGAGGAGGAGGGGAAGAGGAGAGGGAGGAAGAGGAGGAAGAGGAGGAGAAGGAAAAGGAGGAGGAGGGGAAGAAGAGAGGGGTAAGAGGAGGAAGAGGTAGAGGAGGAAGAGGAGGAGAAGAAGAAGAGAGGGAGGAATAGGAGGAATAGGGAGGAATAGGAGGAGTAGGAGAAGGAGGAGGAGAAGAAGAGTAAGAGGAGGAGAGTGGAGGAGGAAGAGGAGGAGGAAGAGGGAGGGGAAGAAGAGAGGGAGTAAGAGGAAGAGAGGGAGGAGGAAGAGGAGGAAGAAGAGGCGGAGGGGAAGAAGAGAGGGAGTAAGAGGAGGAAGAGGAGGAGGAGGAGGAGGCGGCGGAAGAATAAGAGGAGGAAAGTAGGAGAAGGAAGCGTATATACAGGATGTGAAAGAAAAGCAGAAAGAGGAGGAGGACGAGGAGGAAGAAGGTGGAGGAATAATATGAGGAAGAGGAGGAGGAGGAAGAAGAATATCAGGAAAAAGAATAGGAATAGAAGGAGGAAGAAAAGGAGGTGTCAAAAAGGAGGAAGAGGAAAGGAAGTGAGAGGAAGGAGAAAAAAAAGAGGAGAAAGAGGCGGATGATGAAGACATGGAGGAGGAAGAGGAACAGGAGAAAGAAGCGGAAGAAGTTAAGGCGGAGAAAGAGAGACAGGAGGAGGAAGGAGGAAGTAGAGGAGGATTGAAGAGGAAGGACACGAAGAGGAGTAAGAGGAGATGTAGGGATAGGAGGAAGAGAGAAGGGGGAGAAGGAGGAGGAGGAGGAGGAGGAGAAGAAGAAGGAGGAGGAGGGAGGAGAAGGGAGGAGGAGGAGGAGAAGGAGGAGGAGAAGGAGGAGGAGGAGGAGGAGGAGAAGGAGGAGGAAATGAGGAGGAGGAGGAGTAGGAAGAGGAGGATGAGAAGGAGGAGAAGGAGGAGGAGGAGGAGGAAGAGAAGGAGGCGGAGGAGAAGGAGGAGGAGAAGGAAGAGGAGAGGAGGAGACGTCAGAGGATGAACTGTGTGAACTGTTAATGACAAAGTAGAAGAAGAGATCGAATCTCCTGCATTGAATCTCTCCCTCTCTCTCCTCGTCCGCCGCCACTCGACACAGACGATGGTGACGACGACGATGAGGAGGAGGAGGAGGAGGAGGAAGAGGAGGATGACCCTACATGTCTATTCTATATGCAGAGCAACATATCGCTGTCGTGTTCTTCGTCACCCATGGAAACCAACAAACACCAGTGCACGACCACAACAATCCTCATCTATACCTCCTCTGCCCTTCTCTCCTCCTCCTCTTGCCCTCATCGTACTCCTCCGTCTTTTCCGCCTTTTCCTCTCCTTCACTCCTCCTATTCCTTTTCTCTTCCTCCTCCGTGGCCTCCTTCTCCACCTCTTCCTCCCTTTTTATATTCCCCCTCCTTTTTCCCATTCTTCTCTTCGCCCTCTTCTCTATCTCCTCTTACTGCTCTGTGTCCTTTCCTCATCCTCGTTTCCCTTTCCCCACATTCTCTGTTGCTCCATCTCCTGTTCATTCTGATCCTTCTCCTCTTCTTCCTATTGTCTGAAGGACCAAGACCTACTTCAAAGCCAATTAAAATTATTCCATGTTGGTCGTGGAGACCACGAGGACAATGCGCGGAACTACGAGCTTATAAGATCGTCCAGATACATACATATACACACATGCACATCTATACACACACACACACACACACACACACACACACACACACACACACACACACACACACACACACACACACACACACACACAGACACACATGCACACTCACTTGCACACATGATTGCATATACACACATGCTTACTTACATATATAGTATACATAGCTTAAATCTGCTTTTAAACGAAGCAAACAGTTTTCCAACATGATCGTGGTGCGATTTGTACAGTTTCAAAAGCACTATTTCACGTGCAAATATAGGCCTATATATATATGTATATATATATATATATATATTCCTTTTGTTTCGTTTGCATGTGTATTGTGTCTGAGTTGATTGAGACAGACAAAAGCGTCGTTTACTGTTGTCCTTTGACCTTAGGCTATATATACACGAAGCAAGCGATTGCCTGCTGTGACCTCTAAGCCTGGTGCTAAAAATCATCTCATTTGCTTCTGCCCTTTGCAGGTATACTGTAATTATTTCCAGTCCACTTCTCCACTCTGCCTCTAATATTCTATTACTCTAATAATTTGCTTCTAAGTAGTGCACGATATATGAGTAATTGAAAGCGTCAAATGCATTTTAATATTCTAACGTAATCGTAAAAAGTATACTCAAAATTTTTAGAGCTCAGCTTAGAGCACCTGCTGTAGAAGGTATAACGTTGCTGTAGCAGTCTAGATTGGATTGGATTAAATTAGATTAGATTAAATTAGATTAGATTAGATTAGATTAGATTGCACTTGAAGCGACTTTCGTTTGATGCTTTGTGCATCACGCAATCGGCGCTGTAGAGGTCATTATATTAGATTAAATTACATGAGATTAAATTATATTAATTAAATCATATTAGAATAAATAAAATTAGATTAAGGCCTAGATGGTTTCATTTCTGCTGTACCCGGATTTCGGGTTTCGGGCCTCATGACAGTTTCAAATTTGCAACAACTGTAATTGTCTGTGCTGTCCTTAATTAAACCGGTTGATCTGTTTTGAAACAATGTGTGCAGAGGTCACTGAGTTCGTTTAGGGTTCACATGTGACCCTCTCTCTCTGTTGTACAATTAATAATGGTCGTTAGTTGATTATATTCCGTTTTAATTGGGCGCTCGAACTGCGTGACCTTTGAACCCCATCGGACTACAATGATGATGTCGATGGTGGTGATAGTTGGCCGACAATTCGTCTTCAGTTCTTAGGTCAATAAAGACACGCCTCGCTTTTTATTACTCCGCCGCTGCACTTAGTCCACAGCTAGGCATCTTTGGTCCAGAATTAGGAATCGTTTCAAAGAATTAGAAATCTCTAGTCAAGAATTAATCATCTTTAGTCATAATTCAGGCATATTTAGCCCAGAATGTATATTTTTATCTGCATATAATTATGTGTTGTCTGTGCATACGTAGCAATGAGCTAATGTATGCTTCGATATATCATGGGTGTTATCTCTATCTGAGATCCGTCTGTCTGTCTGTCTATCTGTCTGCCTTGTCTGTTTGCCTGTTAGCCTGTCTGCCTGCCTGCCTGTATGTCTGTCTGTCTGTATGTCTGTCTCTCTGTCTGTCTGGGTTCGTATATGTGTGTCAATCGCTCCCTAGCTGTTCTCTACGGTCACAGATCATTCAATGTCGATATGTGGTGACAGTTTCTCTCTCTCTCTTTCTCTATATAATCTGTCTGTCTGTCTGTCTCTCTCTGTGTCTTCCTTTGTCTATCTGTATCTGTCTCTGTCTGTCTGTCTGCCTCGCTCTCTCTGTTTGTCTCTTTCTTTCTATGTCTGTGTATAGGCTTCCCATAGCAAATCCGAGTCTCAGAAAATCGTGTTAAGCATTTAGAAGACCTAACTGTATAGAAACAGAAGTCGACGAAACAAGTGTTTAGCTGACCCAAAGGATTCGACCAAACGACATCAACGGAATAAGTAACTGTCGAATGACTCATCGGGTTTGTCAGTGTCTCTGTGTGCATGTGTGTACGTGCTATGGAAGTGGGTTGTTGAAAGAGTGGATTAGGTTACCTTGAAATGGATTAGATTATAGCAGAATAGACGATAGATGATAATAGAATGGAATAGAATGGAACAGAATAGAATAAAGTAGAAGAAGCTTAGAATTGATTAGAATAGAATAGAATAGATTATAATAGAATAGAATAAAGTAGAACAAGCTCAGAATGAATTAGAATATAATAGATTATAATAGCCTACTATAGAATATAATAGAGTAGAATAGATTAAAGTAGAATAGATTAGAATATACTAGAGTAGAATAGAATAGATTATATAGGATCAAATTGGAGTTGATTAGATTAGATTAGATGCTCTGAGACTAACTAGACAAGACTTTAGACTAAGCATGGTTATCTCATTAAACCGAATTAGATAAGATGTTAGACTCATGAGTGTACATCTCCCGTAGGTCTTGAAGACAGGATAGATGGCGCCCTGAAACTCTAGTCTAGACCTTCTAAACCCATAATTCTATCTTTCTGGTGGGGGATCCAATGGAACGGACAAATGACGCTTAGTTCTAATTAGAGCTAATTGCTGTCACTCATGTGTGGTCTGATTACTTCTTGGAGAATTCTAGACGCGCCAATTCCTTTGGGGTGGGGCAAAAATAAGTGGCGTGTGGCAAGCGGTCCAAAGGAAGAGCATTTAGCAGCCGCAGTATGAGGGAACCTTCGAGGAGGCATCTGCCCCCAGAAGAAACACCTGCCTCCACTTCCGATGGCACGTGGAGTCATTAGGCATTTCGTGGAAGAGACGCCGCCTGACCTATTAACCTTAACCACCTGCTTGGCCAAGACCGCTTGATCCTCCTATACCTGCCTCTCTCTGTGTCTCTGTCTCTGTCTTTTTTCCCTATGTCTCCCTCTGTCTGTCTTTCTCTCTCAATGTTTCTCTGTCTGTCTGTCTTTTTTCCGCTCTGTCTCTGTGTCTGTCTGTCTCTGTCTCTTTTCTTGTCTGTATGTCTGTCTCTCTATCTACTTTTAAATGCCTCAGTCAAGGCTCTGATGTCTCTATCTATACGTAGCTACCATGGTATCACTATAGCTCACCTATTCACTCTTTTTCATTATGTGCATTCAGGTGAGAGAAGTGGTAGCCATATTAACCATGTTCTAACCTGCATACCCACTTCACTCTTTTCTCATTCTGCGTCTATAATGGCTCACACACGTCTGTATAAGCGCCATTGAAATATCTTTGCCACTGAACAGCGCTACATAAATTCTCCTAACTATATTACATTTAATTACATCACATCAGATCTACGTCATATTACATTACGCCACTGAAATTGCTTTAATACCGACTACGCTACATTAATTGGTACATTACATTATTCAATTTCAATTCAATCCTTTTATTGTTTCCATTACATCACGTAACATAGCATAACATCATGCTACGTTACATTACAACAAGGGCCTTATCAGGCTTACCTATGGGAATCCGATGCCAATGCAGTCAAAGCCTTATGAATAGCGGCGCATCATAAGTTGCTGATTCTCTGGTCTTTTTCCTGCTGTGAAAGAATCGCCGGTCTATTATCATAGAGGACACGTCATAGCGGCGTTTGAAAAGTTTCACCCAGAGGAGCCATAAAAAACGAAATATTCTCCGATTTACATTACGATCGATTGTTACCGATGACCGGCGTCGTGGCCGTCGGAATTGCTTTCCAGCCGATAGCGTTCCAGATTTATTCGCATCCGGGCTCTCGAGGTCTCCGAGCGAACGCTGGAAATGACTCGGCGGTTGCCCAGCTACAGAGGGAGGCAATCTGGAGGCGCTTCCCTTGACGGACGGGCAACCCGACCCGTTAAATCACTGGACGCGACGTCGATGCCTTGCCGGGAAAATTCCGAATTCAGGTTGGGAGCCCAGCGGACAAAGGAAGCGCTTCATCAGGCGCTAAGGCGATTAGGAAATATATCTACAGCGCTGCAGCGAATTTGTGTGAATGGTCGGCGATTGGCCATTGCGTAGGTCATGCAGTGCGTTCTACAAAGATTCTGACAGCCAGCTATATCAATGGATTTTGTACAGGACATTCAATAAAACAATGCGTTGTTAAACAATATGTAATTACTCAACTGCATAACTAAATATAAAAATAATGTAATATTGTATAATATAATATACTTATTATGATATGATTTATGATGTGACATAATTGAATGTCATCTGTGACAAAGTCCTGCTTTAATCCATCCGATCCTCCACCTTCCAAGCTTCTCGTCCTCAACGAAACCCTCCTTAGCAGCTGGTCTGCCTCCTCTCTCTGGTCTCCCTGGCAACCATACCTCAACTGGATATCGATCTCTGATACGACGCTCGTGAATAAGTTGGGGCCCTGCGCTTAGCACTACAAATTTACGCTTACGACATAATATAATTACAAGTAGGGCCGTAGAAAGGTTTTAAATGTTTTAGGCGCTATGCAAATGTCCAGACATGCAGATTAAATGTTTAGCAATTACAGTTTGTATAAGCTTACAGCTGATATTATAAACAGTGCTTCCGATGTAGGCAACTGAGATCTCTTCTGCAGACAACAACGCTCAAACGGCTTCTAATCGACCAGATCCGCTTATAGACACCAAGCAGACTTTGCCAAGTAGGATAGAAGTCGTTTCAGCATGCTTGTCCACGCTCCACGTCTCAATTGTCAACATCGGAAGCGCGGTTTACATTATGCATATGTTTAACTTGTATAATTATATTCTGTTTACTTTATATATATAAGATTTATATATATGTATAGTCTATATATTTGGTTTATACAGATAGGCCTACATACGTTCATTATGCTAATAAACTTTATATATTTATCGTATAGTACTTGCTAAATTCTGCATGTAAACAACATATATATAATAGCATTTGTTTGGCTTGTGGACATTGCAAATCTGTCTCGTGGTCGTGAGAGTAATTAGGCTTAAAATGAGGTTCTTACGTGCTTCAAAGAGAGGCAGCGGAGGCGGAAGATGCGCTTCTGAGAGAAGAGAGAAGAGATGACCGTTCAGATCTTCTGCACTTGTAAGCAACTGATG
>JACEVL010000209.1:565000-682500 GCA_020284085.1 Aporrectodea caliginosa
GACCCTCCAGACAAATTTTCTGCTTCTAAAAGCAATTTTTCCTAAATTCCGAGGGATCCTTGATACCTCGGTAAAAAATAATGATACAACAATAATAATAAAATTAGCAGTAATAAACAGTAATAAAATAATTACAATAACAATAATGCGATGAGTATTCTTGTGGCATCTGTATTATGTTGTCCAAGATGTTTTACGCGAAGATCAGAGAAGGCACCAGTGCTCGTTGCATCTGGATGTTTATAATTATCGAGACCCACCTTTGAAGCACTCTCCACTATGCAATGTATTATGCAACTATGCATGCATGTATGTACGTACGTCGGAATGTATGCTTGTTTAATATTATATGAAAGTATGTATCATATATGTATGTATGATGTATATATGTATGTATTATTATTATGTATGTACAGTCGGCACATGTATGTATGGAAGCATCTTACTATTTCCATTATAAGCTACATGTATGTAGGCATGTATGCATCCATGTATGTATATGTAAGTATTTATCCGTGTATGTCTGTTTGTCTGTGTAAATATGTATGTAAATATGTTTGTATGTATCGTGAGATTTATATAGCGGCTTCGGGTGATTTCCAACGGAATAATAGATGGAGAGAAATGAGGAAGGAAGGAGGTAATGGAATAACTAACCTTTGATCGTCTCTGACCAAATATAACGAGTCTTTTGTCTTAACGATATTCAACAACAACACAGGAAGAACCAGTTTCCAATATGATCAATCTCAGAAGCAGAAGCAGCAGTTAAGGCAGTTCTTCTGGCAGATGCAGATGCTGATGCTGCTGATGCTGTTGCATCCTTAGTTCATTCCTTCCTCCTTCATTCATTCGTTCGTTCTCTCTTTCTTCGTTCCTTCGTTCGTGGTTCTGGCGATGAATTCGTCGTCTGCCTTCTATTTATAGTCTCCGTTGGTTCGTCTGTTGGTCGGTCGGTCGGTTGGTGCGGCGGTGTCTGGTGCGACAGATCAAAGCGACGGCAGCCGACGCCGACTGAGCAGAAGAAGAGGAAGACGATGACGACGAAGAGGGAAGGAGGGAGGGAAGGACGGAGAGAGGTACGAAGGGAGAGAGAGGCAGGGAGAGAGGCAGGGAGGGAGACAGACAGAGAGGGAGGGACTGGCTAAGAAGGTGTTAGGCGCATCAATTACTACGAACAGCCTCACATTTCCCACCTACGGACGCTAATAAAAATCTGTCTGTCTGAGTGCCTGTGACATTGTGTGTGTGTCTGCATGTGTGTATCTTTGTGTGTATGTATGTCTACGTGTGTGTGTGTCTGTGTGTGTGTTTGTTTGTATTCTTCGTCTCTCTGTCTGTGGCTGTGTTCTTACTTCTGAGGTGGAGAGAGACAACCGTTTCACCGAGCAATTGGCCGTACGTATTCATCCGCCCGACTGAATCGGACCAATGAACGTCCAGATGATTATGCAGCACATGCAGCGCTATTGTAGACACACACACACGCACCTACACGCACACACACACACATACACACACACACTACACAACACAGACACTCACGAACAGACAGGTGGAAGGACACTGTTGGGATGTATCAATGGCCAACAGGATGTACAGATATGTTGATATCGGTAAATTGAATTGCATAGAAATATTGAATTACAGGTCATACGAATTACAGGTAAATGTTTAATTACAGGTAGGCCCTAAATCGAATTATAGGTAATTTGAATTACAGGTAAATCGAATTACAGGTTATTTGAATTACAGGTAAATCGAATTACAGATAGGCCTAATTTTAATTACAGGTAAATATTAAATCATTAGTAAATCGAATTACAATTTAGTACAGTGTAGCATTACAGAGAAATCGAAATACAGGTAAATCAAATTACAGGTAAATATTTAATCAGAGGTAAATCGAATTGAAGGTAAACAGGCGACCGAAATACTTCCAGGTGGATAAAAGGAAAGGACTGTACCGTATACGGTGACAGTTGTGGATGACCGTGTCTTTTATCGGGCGCTACAGAAGCCATTAATCTTAGACTACAAAGCAAGATGGCGGACGGATGATCGGAGAGAGGAAGAATATGATAGAGAAGAATGTATATAATACCAGTAGACGGGCGGGCAGACGATAGGACAGACAGACGGATGGACAGATAGACAGACAGACGGAAGGGCAGAAGGATGGACAGACGGATGGATTGTGGTACAGATGGATGTAAGGAAGGACAGATGAAATGAAGACTAGACGGATAGATAGATAGATAGATAGATAGATAGATAGATAGATAGATAGATAGATAGATAGATAGATAGATAGATAGATAGATAGATAGATAGATAGATAGATAGATAGATAGATAGATAGATAGATAGATAGATAGATAGATAGATAGATAGATAGATAGATAGATAGATAGATAGATAGATAGATAGATAGACAGATAGACAGATAGATGGATAGATGGATAGATAGATAGATAGATAGATAGATAGATAGATAGATGGATGGATGGATGGATGGATGGATGGATGGATGGATGGATGGATGGATGGATGGATGGATGGATGGATGGATGGATGGATGGATAGATAGATGGATGATAGATAGATAGATAGATAGATAGATAGATAGATAGATAGATAGATAGACAGACAGACAGACAGATAGACAGATAGAAAGACGAATGGAGTGACTGATTGAGACGTTAAGAGCGACTGGAGGTGACTAAGAACTTGTTAAACAACTAATGGAGTGTAAGATGCTTATCACTCACTAGTCGACCGATATCTGCAGTCCGTTCATCTGAGGGGATCCGAGGGGCGGAGGGACCGGGAGGGGGACCGGGAGGGACCGGGAGGGGATCCGGGAGGGGTGGAAGGGGGACCGGGAGGGGCGGTGGTCGCTGCCTCTCGTCCGGCGTCCGTCCGTCCGTCCGTCCGCCGATTGTTTGCCGTTCACACTTCAGCGCTGAAAGGTGTAGGGTGAACTGGGAGGCGAGACCGGGTGAAGGGAGGGAGACACGGAGCATATGAACCCGGTCTTAGATGGGAGAGGGGAGGGAGCGACTGGGCTGCGATGGGTAAATAATGAAGACTTTCGGTGGAGGTTTTATTGGATTTGCTGCCTGTCTTAAACGCGACAGATAGGGAAACAACACCCGCCCTAATAAGCCCCAAACAGACCTCCCCTGCCCTGCCTGACCCTCATGACCCCTGCTCGACCCTTCCCCGACCCTCTCCCGCTCTCCTTGTTATCACCGCAGATGTACTACGAGTGAGACCCTGTCCAGTGCCGAACGGATGCTTCGCACTGGTTTGGATAAGTTCATTATCGCTTTGTGAAATCAACGATCCGTTGCAATAACAGTCTAAGCTTGGTTACCCAGAGTGACCGACAGACCACAGGTCTAGATAGGTTGATCAATAATTATAACCGCATTTGATTTGATTAATAGTTTAATACCTTCATTATGTCATAGTTTTGTATTTAAGTTGTTCTGCTCGCTAAATTTATTTTTAACATTTCAGCGTTTTATTTAATTAATTCATTTAATTCAACGCTCCTTCCTTACCCAATGATTAATTACCCAAGACATGGCTTAGGCTTAGTCAACCGTATTAAGCAACTCGTACATGCAGTATAAAGGTTTTCTGTTAAACTGAACTCATCCGTGTCGAGTCGTTAGTTCCACGAGCTGGAACAGACGTCATAAAATAATCTTCTTTTATTGATTCAAACTGACATGAACGCAGTATGATCACAAATCATAGTATGAACGGATGATCACAAGTTGTTACAGGAGTCGAATTTAACGGTATGGCAGCCATGCAAGACGTCCACCTGTCCTATGTCCATTTTTACCAACAGTGAAAGGCTGAGTGGACCTCTTCACGCACCTATTAAGGAAGCCAAAAGTCTTTATGTTTAAAAAACAGTTTAAAACAATAATAATTATACTTATTACGTAACTCCAAGCATTAGCATTTGCGCGACAGTAGACAGTTTTGTAAATCATCCTCGAAGTAGCTTGCTAACGACGATGCCATATAAATAATTGTCGTAATCACAATTACAATGTTTCGCACGATAGCAATAAAGTAGTACGGGAGACAAAAAACGTCGTCCTTACTACACTATAAGATAAAGACAAGGCATAAAATGGATTGACTATAAAGACTGTCGTGCGCGCTATCTGTGTAGAAAACCAATTCAACCGATTCGCTGTTTCGGGAACTAACTCAACAGAATCGGGGTTTGGACACCTGTGCACCCTGTTGCAAGACGGACTGAATTATTAATAATTATAGAGAGCAAGACGACAAGAGGTTGTGAGGCTTAGGGAAGGGCACGCCCTCCACGTACATGTATACCCTGCCTGAACTCAGAATCTCAGATACGCTGTAATCCTCGCCGGAGACCACGAGGGTTCACACCCCAGAAGCGACCAGGAAGGAGATTGAGACAGCCAAACAGAAGAAGAAGAACAGCAGCCTTTAATTAAGCTAGCCCTGAGGCAGCCATGGGTATGAAGTGTTAGCGACTTCATTTTCCTAGCCTTGGCTATCAGGGCGTGTGGCCAGTCCTCTCCCTTGCCGTCTCATCTTCCCATCGACAGTGTACGGTCAGTGTACTCATTAGAGATGAGTTGGCTAGGGGGCAGAAATCTCGAACGTATACGAGAATAATTAATGCTAAAACAATCCGGAATGGGTTACCAAGGAAGATTAAAAGGAGCCGATACAGTCGATACCGACTCCAAACACACATATCACAACACACAGTTAAGAGAATTAATACCAAAACGTTTATATTAACACCATAATTAAAGCAGAATTAATGTTGACATTATAAGAACGAGACATTAAATCATCATAATTCTCATGAGACATTTTATGCGACATGAATGAATGTAAGTATATGTTGCTGTTGCAATGGGCCTGCGTGTACGTAACGAATTGAAATAGAATCGTTTTATTCGATACCCCCTGTAGCTATCTTGAAAAGCATCCATGCTTTCGACATCCTTTGTTACAACTTAGCGTGCACATTGTAGCATATATGGGACTTGATATCTGCGTATATATATCACCGAATGTCATGAGCGATGGATAGAGTGTACAGTAAGTAGTCTGTACCTATCAGGTGCCATGGACTAAAATTGAAACTGTTGGCTATTTACTGAGATCTCGTTGTGAAATGAATAACCATGAAACAAAATTTGACAACTGTGCAAGTTTTCGCTCCGTTGAGATTGGCATCACGTGAAACTAGGTAAGAGTCAATTATGCTGCTCGTTATTAATATAAGAGTAAAATAAGACTGACGCTCACATGCGCCATATATTTTAGTGGTTGGCGTGCTGTTCTGTCAGAGTTCAAATCACCGCCAGACAAGAAATTCGTTTCGAGATTTCTGCTCCACCTACCAAGCTAAAATGAGTACATTGACCGTATAATTATATACACTGTCTGTGGGAAGATCTGATGGCGAGGGAGAGGGCTGGCCACTCGCCCTCATATGCCGAAACGAAGAAAAATGAAGTCTGACACATCGTATGCCCATGCATGGCTGCCTCTCAGGCAAGCTTAAGGGACTTCCTTCTCCTCCTCCTTCTCCTCCTTCTCCTCCTACTCCTTCTCCTCCTCCTCTTCTTCCTTCTTCTTCCACCTCCACCTCCTCCTCCTTCATCATCATCATCATCATCTTCTTCTTCTTCTTCTTCTTCTTTCTTCTTCTTCTTCTTCCTCCTGCTTCTTCTTCGTTATTATCGTCGTCGTCATCATCATCATGATCATGATCATGATCATTCATGATCTTCTTCTTCTTCTTCTTCTTCTCTTCTTCTTCTTCTTCTTCTTCTTCTTCTTCTTCTTCTTCTTCTTCTTCTTCTTCTTCTTCTTCTTCCTTCTTCTTCTTCTTCTTCTTCTTCTTCTTCTTCTTTCTTCTTCTTCTTCTTCTTCTTCTTCTTCTTCTTCTTCTTCTTCTTCTTCTTCTTCTTCTTCTTCTTCTTCTTCTTCTTCTTCTTCTTCTTCTTCTTCTTCTTCTTCTTCTTCTTCTTCTTCTTCTTCTTCTTCTTCTTCTTCTTCTTCTTCTTCTTCTTCTTCTTCTTCTTCTTCTTCTTCTTCTTTCTTCTTCTTCTTCTTCTTCTTCTTCTTCTTCTTCTTCTTCTTCTTCTTCTTCTTCTTCTTCTTCTTCTTCTTCTTCTTCTTCTTCTTCTTCTTCTTCTTCTTCTTCTTCTTCTTCTTCTTCTTCTTCTTCTTCTTCTTCTTCTTCTTCTTCTTCTTCTTTCTTCTTCTTCTTCTTCTTCTTCTTCTTCTTCTTCTTCTTCTTCTTCTTCTTCTTCTTCTTCTTCTTCTTCTTCTGCATTTACGAAATGGGCAACTGGGCAGTCGCTGCAGATAATAGAAAGCAGAAATAGAAATAATAGGAAATCGGCAACAGCATGCAGTTCTTAAACAGACTCGATCCCAACGGTCAGGTAAACGTCGCGGAGAAGAAAGCTCTTCACTGCTCGTATACTGAGATCTCGCGGGTGAAATTAAGTGCCAAGCGGTAACTGACGACCGAACAATTCATCGCTCGACTGAGATAATTGAAACTCTGAGCCACGAGATCTCTACATCTATTCGGAAAGTATCGTTGACCACCGCTTAACCGTTAAGTTACCATGACGCATCGTGCCTCACTGCCGAAGGATCTCACGTTCAAATTTCAACCCCAGGGAGAAGGAGGAAGGAAGGGGAAGAGGAGGAAGCGGAGAAACAAGAGGAGGAGGAAGAGGAGGTAAAGAGAAGGACAGACGCTCGAGAGGAGAGGGATGAAGAAGCAAAAGGGGACAGACGGAGGATAAAGATGATGAAGAAACGTAGAGGGAGGAAGAAGAAGAAGAGGGGAGTAGGAGGAGAGAAGAAAAAAAGGAGGAGGAGGAGGAGGAGGAGGAGGAGGAAGGAGGAGGAGGAGGAGGAGGAGGAGGAGGAGGAAGAGAAGGAGAGGAAAAGAAGAGGAGGAGGAATAGGAAAGGAGAGGAATGGAAAGAAGAGGAGAAGGGAGAAATAGTAGCCGACAATAGACCTTTGCATCAACGGTAATAGACCTTTGCATCAACGGTAGCAGACATTTAACACGGAATAATGACGGGCATCTGGTGGTGGCTGTTCATTCAGCCATCGAAGCACTCAGCTCAACGCAACGAACGATAGAAGAGCAGAAGGAACTGACGAACCGGGAAATTAACGAAGGAAAAGAACGAACGAACGAATGAGACAGAGAGACAGAGACAGAGAGACAGAGACAGAGAGGCAGAGACAGAGACACACATGCACAGACAGACACAGACAGACACAGACTGCTATTCTCTGTTTCTAATGGATTGCGATCTCAGCCTGCAATTCGCTTTGAACCGTCGACCATCCATGATCCATTGATGCCCGATGCTTTACGATTAGGGAACGCTATAGAAGTCTCCGGTCAGAGATGGACTCGATTTATGTCGGAATTGGAGGAGGAGGAGGAGGAGATGGGAGGACCACTCGACCGGGATTTTGTCGGTCGTTGGGTCTGTCTAAAAAAACGAAGTGAGTGAGCGATTCTCGTGAAATATTTAAGAGCAGACGATGTGCCTCCATTAGGACGAGAAGGGATGAAAGAGGGGCAGGAAGAGGGCAATGGTGGCGGTGAAGCCTCGCTCGTCTCAGGGAGGCCAGGAGGGGCAGGAGGAAGAGCGGGCGGGCGGTCGACCCCGTCGGGATTATGGCTGAGACGGTGTGCTTGGGGAAGGGCAGCTGCTGTCGTCAAGGTCTCAAGGGTCAAGCACTGCCTGTTGTATTGTCGTCTGATGGGATATTATTTGTATAGCGGTCTATGTAGGAACACTTTAATTGCAATTGTATACTGTGCAATTTATAGTGCTCTGTCTCTATGTCTCTGTGTCTGTGTCTGTCTCTGTCTGTCTGTATGTGTATATATATATGCATGCATTATGTATAAGTATATGTGTATATGTATAAGCATTATGTGTATTACAAGTATATGTTTATGCCTCTATATAAATATGCATTTGTGTATGCATTTATGTGTATATGTAGGCCTAATGTATATATAATCCAAATGTAGGCCTACATTTATGTACGCGTCAACGCGTAGAATGACTTGGACAATGTACACGATGATATTTTTACGGCGTCACTTAGCCCCAATGACCCTCATCTCCCACACAGACATGAGCATGTCTAAAACTAAAGGCTTACAGTTTATTAGTCCTATTACAAGTCCTATTAATGGTCCCGTGTTTTGCTGTGGCGCATTAGATACGCCTTTCATATGGATGATATGGTCATGGCTAATTCAAAGCTATCAGAAACTAGATGATCCCCGATCACCGGAAGTTCGCATTCTATTGGACGCCATCTGACGACGAAATCGAACGCACGAGCCATCTAGCGGCGGAGAGGAAAACGACGGAGTTTAACGTCTGCGCGCTGTCCTATTATTCGCGCCATTCGAGTCTCGTGTTCTAAACTGTGTACTTGAGAAAACGGTAAACTGCATCGAGTCTCGTATCGACTCTTTATCTACAATGTGGGTTTTTATTCGTTTCATTTCTTCATCTTTCTTCTGGTTGTTTTCCGTATCTTTTTCATTTTATTTCTTTGTTTCTTTCTCCATTTAAATTCTTCACTGCATTTCTATTCTGTATTCGATTTCTTTATTACTTTACTTCTTTCAAATTCTTGGTTTCTTTCCTTCATTTCATTTCAGTGTTTTATTTTCACTTTGACTTCTTCTGTTTCTCGAACATGAAAAGATGATGCATCCCACGGCGCCATCTTACTTAGAGTCTACTCCAATAACGCGTCTGCCATAACTCTTGCGGACTACTTTACATTTCATACTCTTTTACATGTACAGACAGTAGCCTACAGTGCATTCTATTGCATTTAATACATTATATTTGCATTGTATTACATTAAATTTCGTCATATTATATAACTGTACATCATTTTACATTATGCATGAATGAGAATGGCTAATTAAGGCGAGTGATAAGTCAGGGTCCGTGAGAGCTCCAAAAAGGGGCCTATATAGGTACGAAACAACAGCAATGGGTAATTAAGATTTTGAAACTAATTAATTAGAATTAGCATTAGTTCGAATTTCATATTTTAGAATTAGAATTAGCATTTTTTTATGAGAACAAATTAATTAGAAGTTGAATTAGCACTCAACTGAGTCAACTAGATAATTAAAATTAGTTGCTGACGTCAGAAAGCAAAGCGAACAACACATACATGTATTTTGCTAGATTGGCACTCATTTGGCAGTCAATCTATTAAACAAATATTTCAAATTACGACGAAACTTAAATTTCAATGGTCGTCTAGATACGATTTCTTCTTATTACTTTAGTAAGTAAGGAAATATGTAGGCAAGGCAATTGTGAAGCCAATTTTGAGATTTTATTAGAATGAAACAATTTTTAACTAGAATTAAAATTAGCAAAATTTTGATTACTAATTAATTATAATTATAATTAGCTACCAATCTAATTAATTAGTTTTTTATTAATTAGTTTCTAATTTATTAATTGCCATCACTGGAAAAAGTCTTGGAGTCGAATATATTGAATGGGCAGAAAACGCGTGTATAAGTTTTGTGTTGCATTTTCATGGACATGTGTGTGTTTTACGTGTGTGCATGAGTGAGTGTGTGTGCATGTGTGTGTGTGCATGTGTGCGTGTGCGCTCATGTAGGCGCGTGTGTGTGACCTGGGTTTATAGTCTATGCGTTTAAGCCGCGACAATATCCATCCTTAATTCAATGGTAACGGTATAATCATACTCAGGGACTTAATCACTTGCGTGACGAGGGCTCTTTAGACTTAATCTGAGAGGGAGAGTGGAGAAGAAGGATGAGGAACAAAAGAAAGAGGAGGAAGAGGAGCAGGAGCAGGAGGAGGAGGGAGAGAATGAGAAAGAGGAAGTGGAGGAGGAGGAGGAAGATGAGTATGGAAAAGAAAGTAGGAGAGGAGGAATAGAAATAGGAGAAGAAAGAAGAGACGAAAGAAGAAGAAGAACCTGAGCAAGCTCTTAAAGGCAGCCAATGAGCCATGGTATGAAATGTTTGAGATTATCTTTTTCTTACTCTTTGCATATAAGAGCGGTTGCCTGCCATCTCCCTCGCCGTCTGAACTCCCCTCTGAAAGAACACGGTCCATGTACTCAGTGGCGTAACGAGCCCTAACGAGGGGGCAGAGGGGGCGGCCGCCCTCGGGCGCAGGACGGGGGGGACGCAAAATTAGGCTTTAAAAACAAGTTTTTTAAAAAGAAATCAGGCAAAAATAGCTAAAAAGTCCAAAAAGGAACTATTATTATACATGAGTCTTGCAGGGGCGCTGGACGGGAAAAGCAAAAAAAAGTCTTCTGACATTTTTGGTGGAACGAAGAAAAAAATGTGTAGGAAATTCTTGCCCCCGGGCGCACGAACCCCTAGTTACGCCACTGCATGTACTCATTGCAACTGAGTTCACTAAGCAGCCCAAGTGGAATAGAAATCCAGACAAATCCGTTCAGCAGGGCTTTGACCCCCCCCCCGACCATCTGATTGACAGTCTAACAGGCTAACCCACGACGCCATCATGCAAACATAAACTACAACTAAACTGGAAACAATTTGCTACAATTCGCAGCGTTACCCAAAACGAAACAATGAACACAGTTCATTCATCAACTGACGGAACCCAGTGCAGCTGTCCCGTGCAATGGCACTTAGTTTGGCCATTTAGACCATGGATGCAATGCATCGTTCTCTCTCCTTAAGTCATAAACTAAACGATTCTAAAAACGCACTCAATGACCTCTGTCGTGCAGCAAGAACGACATATATAGGATGACGACGACAGCGCAGGTCTTCATTCGCAACAGCACAGCATGACTTCTCAATAGCACTCAACCAAACAAAGCCAATCAGACTCATTGCCTTTCTTTTCCTTCCTTCCTTCCTTCCTTCCTTCCTTTTTTCCTTCCTTCCTTCCTTCCTTCCTTCCTTCCTTCCTTCCTTCCTTCCTTCCTTCCTTCCTTCCTTCCTTCCTTCCTTCCTTCCTTCCTTCCTTCCTTCCTTCCTTCCTTCCTTCCATCCTTCCTTCCATCCTTCCTTCCGTCCTTCCTTCCTTTTCATCCGTCCTTCCTTCCGTCCTTCCTTCCTTCCTTCCTTCCTTCCTTCCTTCCTTCCTTCCTTCCTTCCTTCCTTCCTTCCTTCCTTCCTTCCTTCCTTCCTTCCTTCCTTCCTTCCTTCCTTCCTTCCTTCCTTCCTTCCTTCCTTCCTTATGTTCGCCCGTCCGGTTGCTTACCTCCATCCATATATGTAGTCCGTTTGTCCTAACTCCTTCGGTCCCTAAATGGGTCCTTCGGTCCATCCGTCCGTCCGTCCTTCCGTCCATCCGTCTATCCCTCCTTTCGTCCAGCGGCAAAGCTGAGGGACATCCTTGGGATCCGGATCCTCTAAGGCCAAGATCATCACTCAAGGGATTCATGTCGATCCGAGTAGATGTCCCAACCACAAAATTCCTCAGTTTCAATCCAGCTAAAATTCATTGTGCGTTGTTAGTCCATCCTTCCATTCTTTTACAAGTTCTTCTAGTTTCCATCCGTCTATTTTTCCATCCATCCATCCTTCCATTCTTTTACACGTCCTCCTATTTTCCATCCGTCCATCCATCCATTCTCTTGTAATTGTAATTACGACCATTTATATAGCGTCTTACAAGTCCTTCCATCCTTCCAGCCTTCCAATCTTTAACACTTCCGTCCATCCATTGTGAAGAATTGTTCCTGGAATTGTTATCGACCATCTCATTTGTTGTTTGATTATTTCTGACAGCGACTGAGGCGCCTCTGGTGAGAGCGATAGGCATCGTCAGGTGAGAAATTCTCATCTGTTCGCATGACAACGTAACCGTGACTCGACGTTCTCCGAGTTGACGGGTGTCAGATCGCGTCTCGGAGTGGCGTCACATGACGCCAGTCATCGTCAATAACCCAGCACGGAAACCGAGAGGTCCCATTGATCTCTAAGACGAGGGTTAATCGTACTTTTCTAAGTACGCCCACAGCATCACACACACACACACACACACACACACACACACACACACACACACACACACACACACACACACACACACACACACACACACACACACACACACACACACACACACACACACACACACACACACACACACACACACACACGCAGACAGATAGGCAGACACGTAGACACACACACACACACACAAACACACGCAGACACACACACGCACACACACACACGCAGACAGATATGCAGACACGTAGACACACACTCTGACACACACTGTCTCACACACTCTCACACACACCCATACAAACGCATGCACGGACGCATACATTCACACACAAATTCACACACACACACTGACCCACACACCCCTCTCTGTCTGTCTCTCTCCCTCTCTCACTCTGTCTCACACTCCCTGTCTTTCTGTCTGTCTCTACGTCCGTCCGTCCGTCCGTCCGTCTGTCTGTCTGTCTCTCTATCTCTCTGTCTCTGTCTGTCTCTGTCTCTGTCTGTCTCTGTCTCTGTATCTGTATCTGTATCTGTCTCTGTCTCTGACTCTGTCTATGACTCTGTCTCTGTCTGTCTGTCTGGCTCTCTGTCTCTCTCTCTGTCTCTCTCTGTGTCTCTCCGTCTGTCTCACTCTGTCTGTCTCTGTCTCTGTCTCTGGCTCTGTCTCTGTCTCTGTCTCTGTCTCTGTCTCTGTCTCTGTCTCTGTCTCTGTCTCTGTCTCTGTCTCTCTGTCTCTCTCTCACTCACACACACACACACACACACACACACACAGACACACACACACACCTGTACGCGCACACACACCCACTCACCAAATGGCCGTACATATATACGCACCTATTCCGGTGCAATGGAGAAATGCTATCTACCTTTAGCTCTGCACTATATCGACCGATTCGATGATAGGCTTATTGTTTGTCGACTTTTAAGTCTACAGCACTGAGTGACCTCTGTGAAGTTCAGAGAAGCCAAACGGTCGCCTTCAGTGGAGGGACAAAGAAAGAGAGAAGTCGACGAGTGGAAATGACTTGCCTCTCATACCTAAAGACATGTCTCGTTCCATAGACGCTTTCAACCTATGTATGTCTTTTTGCAAGTCTTTTCCATTCATTTTTCTTCATTTTATTTTCTTCAATCATTTTTCTTCATTCATTTTATGTTTCTTCATTCATTTTCTTCATTCAATTTTCTTCATTAGGTTTTCTTCATTCATTTTTCTTCATTCAATTTTCTTCATTTTTCTTTCTTCATTCAATTTTCTTCATTTTTCTTTCTTCATTCATTTTTCTTCATGCAGTTTTCTTCACTCAGTTTTCTTCATTCATTTTTCTTCATTCATTTTTCTTCATTCATTTTTCTTCATTCAATTTTCTTCATTCATTTTTCTTCATTCATTTTTCTTCATTCATTTTTCTTCATTCAATTTTCTTCATTTTTCTTTCTTCATTCAATTTTCTTCATTTTTCTTTCTTCATTCATTTTTCTTCATGCAGTTTTCTTCACTCAGTTTTCTTCATTCATTTTTCTTCATTCATTTTTCTTCATTCATTTTTCTTCATTCAATTTTCTTCATGCAGTTTTCTTCATTCATTTTTTCATTCATTTTTCCTGATTCATTTTGCATCATTCGTTTTTCTCATTCTACACAATCTATGAGCGAACCAACTAACGAATGAACAAACGAATGAGTGAATGACAGACAAGTATGCGAACGAATGAATGAATGAATTAATTAATTAATTAATAGTAGAAAGAACGAACGAATGAAAAAGAGAAGGAGCAAAAGAACAAAAGAAATAAAGATGGCTAGAAAGAAAGAAGAGACGAACGAGTGAGAGATGACAATGCCCACCTGTTCGGATGCATGAACGAGTGATGTGATGAATGATGTTTCGTTTCGTAGACTAAAAGGAATCATTAAGAATTAGAAAGCGTGCCAAATTGACTTCAATGCATCTGGGTCTGGCTCACTGGGTCTGCAAATAGGTAAAGGGAAGGGTGGACGGACGGAGAAAAGGATTGACAGACAGACACACGAGACATCTATACAGACAGACAGACAGGCAGACAGACAGACAGACAGACTGACTGACTGACTGACTGACTGACAGACTGACTGACTGACAGATTTAGAGAAGGACGGGCAAAAAGACATTAGGACAGACAGACATTAAGACAGACAGACAGAGACAAACAGAGACAGACAAACAGACAGACAGACAGAGACAAACAGAGACAGAGAGGCATACATACAGAGAGACAGAGGGAGAGAGACAGACAGACAGAGTAAAGGACGGACGAAAGAACAGACGGACGGACCATAGAAAGGACAGAATGACGAACGGACGGACGGACGGACGGACGGACAAGTCCTCAACACGAGGACATTAAAAGCGCAATAAAAGGGATTAAAGAGATTTGATAGGAGAAATTAAAAGATTAATCGCTGGTGTGGACTCGATGGACTGCTTTCATCCCACCGATCCGAAGGGCACGTCAAACGTCGTAATTTGCGCTGACAGTTTTTATGTCCATCGAACGGATTCTTTTTCTGTCTTTGACAGATGCGTCTGACTGGCACCGATGACCATCAGATGCTGCCTCGGCTGCAGAGCCAGGAGAAGAAGAAGAAGGAAGAGGAAGGGAGGAAGAAGGATGCTGATGGCTCCGGCTTTTAACGAACCAACGCAGAATCACCAAACTGCAGGCGGCTCATCATCATACACTCTCTCTTCCTCCTTCTCTGTCTGTCTGCTTGTCTGTCTGTGTCTCTCTCTGTTTCTCTCTCTGTCTCTGTCTCTGTCTTTTTGTCTCTCTCTGTCTCTCTGTCTTTGTCTCTGTCTCTGTCTCTGTCTTTGTCTTTGTCTCTGTCTCTCTCTCTGTCTCTCTGTCTCTGTCTGTCTCTGTCTCTGTCTCTGTCTTTGTCTTTGTTTCTGTCTCTCTCTCTGTCTGGCTCTCTGTCTCTGTCTCTGTCTCTGTCTCTCTGTCTCTGTCTCTCTGTCTCTGTCTGTCTCTCTCTCTGTCTCTGTCTCTCTCTCTCTCTCTCTCTCTCTCTCTCTCTGTCTCTCTCTCTCTCTCTCTCTCTCTCTCTCTCTCTCTCTCTCTCTCTCTCTCTCTCTCTCTCAATCTCTTCGCCTATATCTCCTTTTCTTTCTCTCTTTCTATATCTTCGCCAATCTGTCCATGTATCTCTGTCTAAGAGTCTCTGTCTCTGTCTCTGTTTCTCTCTGTCGCTCTCTCTGTCTTCGCTCATCTGTCCTTCTCTCTCTGTCTCTATCTGTCTATCTCTCTATCTCTGCGCCCATCTGTCCTTCTCTCCCTCTTTCTGTCCTTCTCCCTCTTCCTCTGCCACTGCTTGTCCTCCACTCAGTCTTCCTCGCTCCACACCACTCTCACTCTGTCCATCCGATTCTTACTCCCTCACTTCATTCCTTCTTTCCTCCTCCCCTCTCCTTTCATCACTCCTTTCTCATGTCCTTCCTTTTGTCACTGTGCACTGCCCTTCCTCTCTCTCTCCCTCGTTCTCTCCTTCCACCCCCTTCGCTCCATCCCTCTTCGGCGGCACACCGAGGCTCCGAAGGTCCCTGCTTTTTTTCATCGGAGATTATTCAGCGAGGAGCACTCTGTATTCCCTAGACAGACAGACAGACAGACAGACAGACAGACAGACAGACAGACAGACAGACAGACAGACAGACAGACAGAGACAGACAGACAGACAGACAGACAGACAGACAGACACGCAGACAGACAGATACACAGACAGACAGACAGACACGCAGGCAGACAAGACAGACGGAAACAATAAGGCCGGGCAAAACAATTATCTTGTGAGTGAGACATACAGCAACGGAGAGATTAAGAGAAATAAGGATTGAGAGACAGACAGATACAGACAGTGAGACAACGACAGAATAAGTGAGAAGTATGACGACAAAGACAGAAGGAGACAGACAGAGAGGGATAGAGATAGAGAGAGACAGAGAGATACAGAGAAAGAGACAGTCATGCTGTCTCTTTCTCTGTATCTGTAGTGAGAGAGACAACGAGAGACAGAGACAGACAGACAGACAGCGAGAGAGAGAGACAGAGAGAGAGACAGAGACAGAGACAGAGAGAGAGAGAGAGTCTTTTCAAGAGAAGCGCATCTCTTCGTTCCCCCAAACTACTCCGAAACTGACCCCCATAGTCTTGTGCCACTTCCCTCCAAGTCAGAAACAGTTTGCCTTCCCTCCGTAGGGGTATAGTGACGTGGTGTTCGGTCACCACAATTCTTAAAATTGGTCATCGGACACTTTTTGACCATGTTCTGCAATTTTTTGCCACATGACGACGTTATTTTGGTTTAAATAAAGTTCAAGCAACGACAGCTAATGACAGTGTATTCTTGCGCATACTTGACTATCGCAATGCTGATCACCTATAGTAGATTTGCTTACTTACACCATACTTATTGCTTGATGCTGCTTAAACTGGTGAAGTCATCCATCTTGTTGTAGTTGACGGTATCACATAAAGTGTGCTTTTATATTAAAGTGCCAAGAGGGAGTGTGGAAAGGAGAAAGCAAAGGAAGAGGGAAGGAAAGGGACTTTCTCGGGGTAGAGTAATGCCCTTGATTCCCTTTGCTCCTGTTTTCACCTAATGCCACAGTTACTGAGGTACTAATGTTACTGAGTGTGCATGGAATTTCGAAAGAAGTCTTAAAATGTTATCACCCTATTTTCATCGCAACTCTGTTGGGAAACTTTGGTATTCATGATACCCGTGACAAACTTAAGATCCTACTTCTAAAATACTGTACCTCTTACATTTACCAGTTTAAGCTCATAACGTATTGAGGTTCCTACTTCTTATATACCTCTTACATTTGCAAATAATTATGAACTTATGACATATTTAATTGTTTACTCACTGACCCATAGTTCCACTCATCTAGCTGTGCTGCGGTAACTGTGATATAGCTTACAAACCCTTATATCACATTCACCACCTGCCCTTATAACATAGACACAGGCAGACCAAAAAGACAGACAGACAGACAGAAAGACTGACTGACTGACTGACTGACATATGGATAGACAGACAGAGGCAGACTGGACAATAGACAGACAAACAGACAGACAGACAGACCTAAAGATAGACAAAAACAGAGACTGAAAGTCAAAAATCTTCATTTATTACATTGATAAACTATGCTTCAAGGGCATCCTGGTTCGCTTTCTCTCTCAGCCTCCTTGACCATTCATCTGCCCCTCTGTTCTATTTATGGTTACTGGTCTAATCAGTTTATGTGTGGCCAAGCCATGTCTACCATTACTGGAACCTCAGTTGCCTTGTAGATATAAAAGACACTGAACAGAGGTTTTAATGATGATGATGATGATGATGATGATGATGATGATGATGATGATGATGATGATGATGATGATGATGATGATGATGATGATGATGATGATGATGATGATGATGATGATGATGATGATGATGATAATAATAATAATAATAATAATAATAATAATAATAATAATAATAATAATAATAATAATAATAATAATAACACTAAGACGATTTGTAAAGCGGGCTGTACATGAGTTCAGCAATCAATGAGAGTCATATGATTGTTTTAAAAGATTTGTCTTGAGCTGTGATTTAAATGTCTCCAGAGATTGTGAAATGTGCATTCCTTACAAGTGGTTTGAACTTCGAAACAAATCGCAATCGTAAATTCAAAAACTTTATGAAGCATTACTTAGAAACTAGTCTTCAGCTTATTCAAGAATGTTACTTCAAGTGGGAGAGGCTCTCCAGGGGACATAAGCGGTTGTTTAGGTTGAGAGAAGTGAAAAGGCAGCGAATGTGCTATGAAACTAGTTGCTCTGAAAAAGTTTAAAGCAACGGAGAAAGTTTATAATTTTACGAAAGTGTCTGAACTTCGAACTTTGTTATCTAGTAGAAGTTTAATGCATTGGTTTTGGAGAAGTTATAAACTCGTCATGTATGGTACATTGGTACACGGTAGGAGATTGGTTGAGCAATGCAGAGAACCATCGACCAAAGCAAACAAGGTTCTGGGACAGATCAAAAGAACGGTAATCAGCAGAGACAACGCATCTTCTTGAGCCTGTACAAAACTCTGGTCCGGCCCCACTTGGAGTACTGTGTTCAAGTATGGAGTCCGTACACAAAAAAGGATAAGGAGGTGCTGGAAAAGGTGCAGCGGAGAGCAACTAAGATGATGAGAGGATCTGGAAAAATTACATATGAAGAGAGATTAGTGAATTGCGAATTAACAACACTGGAAAAAAGAAGATGCAGAGGAGATCTCATTGAGACATAGAAGCTGATGACAAACAAAGAAGAAATACCATGTTCAAGATTTTTCAGCAGCAGAGTAGTGAATGCCTGGAATGAGTTGAGCGATGAGACGGTTTCGGTGGAGAAACTCGACAGCTTCAAGGCCAGGCTCAGACAGATGGGTATTAGAGACATGCAATTAGTGGTGGTTCTCACACAGTCTTCTGAACCACCGTAAATCTTGGTATATATAGAGATCCTAAGTGGCCGAGTGGGTTGGTAGCCCGCTCTCCACGTCGGCGCCCCGGGCTCGCTTCCCGGTCGGTCGGTCGGTTTATCAGAGATTAATTTCTCGGATCTTTACTGCGGGTGGCTCGGTCGCAATATAAACGTGGAGTACAATACAACTTACAATACAACACAACACAATATACTGGGGCGCGGTGGTATAGGGGTATGTTCGGTGCCTTGCAGCTGGAGGGTTGCGGGTTCGAATCCACCTCAAAGCCGCCGCGGAGGGACCCTGGGCAAGTCCTTCACTCGCAACTGCTCATGCGCTTCGGCGTGAAACTCCGATTCAGCGTCCGCGCAGTCGGGAGCGCCTCTGAATGGGCAATCTGGTAGAGGCGCTATAACAAGTGTTCAAATACAATACAATACAATACAAAATATGTTATGTTATGTCTTATAGAAGTGCACGCAAGCATCATCGCTGTGATGATCTCCTATTATAATAATACTAAGTCTCGTTATGTACGTCAACGGTAACCGTTGTCGTTGCTTCCTCACTGCAGCTGTTACGGAAGGAGCTGCTAGGGAAGAGATCGAGGTACGCGTCATCATCATCATCCTCATCCGATCCGTTTCCTCGAAGTGCATTCACCAGGTGGATGGGAGTGATGCTCTGGTGCTGCGAATCACGATTCCGAAGGGCAGCAGCATCCACGCGGAGGCAGCTGGAAGGGCTTCGAGCGATGCCAAAGACGACAGCAGCTTCTGATGGGGGTTGAAGACTGTGCTCCTCTGCCACTGGCTGCTGCTGCTGCTGATGCTGGTGGGATTGGGTGAGGTTGTCAATGATGCTCTCCTCCTCTGGGATGACGGTCATCATTCGAGTGTCCATCCTGTGGAAGTTGGACACTTCTATGACCGGACGACGTCGATACTGGCGTCTGTAATTATCAGTCAATCAGGAAAACTATTTATCTATTCACCAAGTCATTCACTCACCCACACATTCACTAATCCCCTCTCCATCCACTCATCCATCCACATCATCCATCCATCCATCCATCCATCCATCCATCCATCCATCCATCCATCCATCCATCCATCCATCCATCCATCCATCCATCCATCCATCCATCCATCCATCCATCCATCCATCCATCCATCCATCCATCCATCCATCCATCCATCCATCATCATCCATCCATCCATCCAACCATCCATGCACATCCATCATCCATCCATCCATCCCATCCATCCACTCATCCACCCACCAAACCCACCCACCAAACCTACGAACCCATCGAGCGCTTCTGAGAGACTTTAAGTGGCGCTTTATCACTGCATATTTTAACGAATTTTGACTACTGGGACAAAGACTGCCACGACTATGGGTCTGAGGGAGATTCGTAAGCTCCCCAGCCGGGGTTTGGGACGGAGCCCCAGCCGACAACGCATTTCAGAGCATTTGCTGCCAAATGGAGCCCGTTTTAACCACCTTATTTTACCAAATTTGCTTTTTATTATTATACATATCCCTATTTAAGTCATGCACAGAAGTATTAAAATATAACATAATTATTAGTTCATCATTTCATCATTTATTTCTGTAACCATCAGAACAGAAAACGAATACATGAAACAATAAGGCAACGGTTTCACATGTATTGGCTACACGAAGGCCCAGAAGGGAATAGGGACACCTAAACATGTAAAAAAATACAGATAGGAAAAGAAAGACAGTTCAATCATACCACCAAAATAATTGATATAAATAAGTCATTGACAGGCTGCGTGACTGTGATGCATTGGAGGAGCTGCAGCTACAGCAAACAATGAATGCCTTAATTTCAGCAAACACGACCAACTTCATTTTCCAATGTAGTTAGGCAAAGGAAAGAAAAAGCACGTCCCAGGATGGCTCTGACCATAATACAATCACATGCACGATGTATCCTGTAGTCAGCAAACGGGAATAGAAGAATAATTAATTATACCAACTATACCAATAAATATTTGCTTGATGGGTGACTGGGTGGACCCAACTTGGTCACCCATATGGGTCCACCCATGCACCAAGTCTGCACTCTATTCATCGTGATAATCATACATGTTTCTACTTTTGACTAAGGAGTTTGATTAGAACTTAGAAATGACAGATTAATTAAAATATTTAATTCATAATAACCAGTTATGATTTCATCATGTAACCAATGTAATAAAGAAATTAGAAATATAATGAAATGCAAATTTATGCTATAAAATAATATACACTTAGTTAAAAATAATGGTGTCTGAAACGGTAAAAGTGGAAATGCAGCAGTACTTCTTGGATTGTCACACTGCCCTATACGCTTTGTTATACATAATCTTTCCTTCGCTGCCAGATAGAGACATAATCATATAAACCATATAGTTTGCACCTGCATGTCCCAGAGATATACACTTATAGACTACGGCTTGTATATAACGTGTTAACTATAAACTATTTTTGTATTTATAGCGTGCATAGATTCAATTTTCGGATAATGTTTCATTCGTTGACTATTTCGAATTAGAAGGTTAATAATTTAATATTGTAAACTAACATTAAAAGTAGAGTAGGCCTACTATAGTATTACCGGGAACAAATCAGTAAATCACCCAAACTACTGAGACAAATCCTAAAAGTTTTAGGATTTGTCCCAGTAGTCAAACTACTGGGACAAATCCTAAAACTACTGAGACAAATCCTAAAACTACTGGGACAAATCCTAAAACTACTGGGACATTAATTTTGTCCCGGTAGTTGTACAGTTAAAACATACACTGCGGTTTATTGCTGCCTTGCAACATTATAAAGATTAGATTACATTACACCCATCTACCCGATTAACAATATCCCTCAATCCACCCACCCAACGACCACCCATACACCCTTCCACCCATCAATCCCCCCACACATACACACCGACCGATCCATTGATCGAAAACCTGGCTTCGTTCTGAAACTAAAGTGAGACACTGCAGAGGCAACAGAATCAGGTGCACCCGGAGCAGAGCCACCACAGCCGAGGAGGCGACGTCGTCGGCGTCGGCTGCACTCGCTGCACCGCTCGCCGCTCTTTGTCTGCCTTCCTCCTCTGAGACGGGAGACGACGACGTCGTCGCAGTCAGCCAAGCGCAGCGCCTCCGCCGATGATTGCTATCAGACGCAGATACGGTTATGTCATGTCCTCACACCACCACTCGGTCTACGCACCAGTTGCCTTACGGAAACACATGGCAATGCACCCGAGGGAGCAGAGAACGACGAAAGGGTGACCCCAGAGAAGGGTGCATAGCGATGTCGGGGTGAATGAACAGTGTGGGGGTGGACCGTGGAGGGGCAGCGAAGAAAGTAACAGCTCCATTTTTAATTTCTCTATCACGCTGCTTTGAAACGATGTCTACGGAATGCCCTGGTTGTCTACTCACCCTCTATTATAAATGGCGGTGATGTGTTTGGAGGGGTAAGAGAGGGGAGGGAGGGTCGCTGGATAAACAGTGTACACATCTACATGATAGAATGTATGTAGAATGTATGGATGTAAACACAAAAGTGTCTCGCTTTCCATAGCGCCTTCTGGTAGGCTACCTCACGCTGGTTCCAGGATGAATGTCTACACCAGTCATGTCAGTGTGATACAGAAAGGTCTATACAGCATGTATTGATCTAGCAGTGTTGGATAGTTACTTTTCAAAAGCAACTATTTACAGTAACTAGTTACTGGAAAGGAAAGAGTAACTAGTTACCCACAAATATGTACTTTAGAAAAAGTAACTAGTAGCTGATTACAGTTACCTTGAAAAAGTAACTAAGTATTTTAAGTTACTGTAAGTGTAAGTTAACTTGAACATTCAGCTCACACCATGATGAAATTAATCGATGAAATGGACAAAAAAAGGAGTTCTGAGACGTGAACACAAACAGAAATGTCCGGGTCACTTAACGCACGTCAATCAAAGAATTTGCAGATTGAGGATAGAACACTTTTTATTATATTTGTAGCGTCAAAATCGAACTAGACAACGCGAACTTAGATTGTTTTAAAAGTAACGCAAAGTAACTACATTGCTTGCATTACCGTTATTTCATAAAACTTTCAGTAACCGCTGAGAGTTACCTTTGGTAAAAAGTAACCATTCACCCGAAAAGTTACCAAAATTGTAACTAGTTACAGTAACGCGTTAGCGGCGTTACAATTTACCTTACTTCCTATAGCGTTTTTATTGCCTCACTTGCTATCGAGCATTTTAAGTATAGACCTACGTCAAATAGCGAAAGTGATTCATCTTTGTTGATATCAACGCTTACACTATCCATTTATTTCGGCAATTTAATTCTCCAATCTATCGTATACGAAATCGCCAACGCTCTACCTCATGCAATCTGTTATAAAGGCTTTTGAGCACTCCGTTTTCACAAATCTTATCCTTATTCATTCTCTAAGTTTCTCTTCCATTTAATTCTCTCACCGTTCCAATTCAAAGTCCAGCAACTTTGGCCATCTGACTCTGCCTGCTTGACTCTGTGGAAATAGCTCTGAAGACTATTCTGACCTTACCTCCCTGTCGATTTTGTTTTGACTGAGCGCCTGTGTATGCATAGTTCTAGCAAAGTAGCGTCTTTGGGGAACCCGTAACAATCTCGAAATTACTATTACGATTCATTCTCTGCGTCACTTCGCCACATTTTCCAAGTCTTGTTGTCGTCTGTTTCTGCCTGTTTCGTGTTGTCTGTTGTTTCTTTGTTGACAACATGCATACAACATCTGTTGTCTGTTTTGTGTCTGTTTTGTGCTGTTGTTTGTTGCCTCCTCGTTGTTTATCTGTTGTCTGTATGCTGTCTATCGTTTTGTTTTATGCATATTCAGCTGTGGTGTATAAAGCCATATATCATACTAAAGTCAGTTAGCCTAATGCATTAATGCCAGCTAATGGACTCTAATTAGAATATCAATCAATCAATCAATCAATCAATCAGTCAAAATTTATATAGCACTCCTTCGAGATCTCTACTAAGAGGAGCTCCCGACTCAGGCCTGGCGAAAAAAACAGTATAGGCCCCTATCTCTTAGTCCGGAAGATGTTGAAGGTAGGTGGACTAATTAGTCAAAAGATGAGCAGAGTGCGGCCGTACGTTACTTACCAGAATAACGTACCCGTATCGTACGTAGGCTACGTACGTTCTCAAAAAACATAGCATACGCGTACGTTAAAAATGCAATTGCAGTTGCACTGTTGTAGAATGAACAAGATACACCTATAGAAGAATCGGTGTACATCCATGCAAATGATCGTCCTTAGGACAAAATAAATCATGTGAATTATCACGAGACAGCTGTTGAGTGGAATTATGAGCGTGGTTGCTCTGATAGTAGCAGTGATTCCAGTGACACTGAGTCCAAAACTGAACAGATGAGTGATACACACGAGAATGAATTGATGTTAGCGTACACCAACGTACGGCATGATAACGTACGCGTACCGTACACGTACGTCATAGGCAAAATAGCGTACGTTCCGTATGTAATACGGTGCACGTTGGAGCAGACCAAGAGATGGATCCATATGTGCAGAGATAGATGGATTGAAAAGTAGGTCAATCCATGGATTGAAAAGTAGATGAATTGAGAATTATGTAGGTCAATGCATGGATTGAAAAATGGATGAATTGAAAAGTAGGTCAACAGATGAATTAAGCAACAGATAGATAGTTCGATATCTGTGAGGCACAGCAGTCGAATGGATAGAACGATTAGCCTGCAACGTTGAGAATTCGGATTCGAGCCTTAACTCAGAGGGTCACTGTGTGAGGAGGACCTTGAGCTATAGTCCTTCACACACAAATTGCTCCGCGCCATCGGACTTGTATGATCTTGTGTGCCATTCTGAACTTTGGAAGGAGGGCAATATCAAATGCATCGCATTACAATAATACTTGTTGTTATATTGTATTGCATGCCATCGTATTGTTTTTTTGTCGCATTGCATTGCATTGTATTGCCTTGTATTGCATTACATTGCATTTTATTGTATTGCATCGTATTGTCTTTGTCTATAGATAAGCATTAGGTTAATCGATATATTATTGGCGAATATCGAACCTCGTGCGTTTTCGCTGTCGAGCGGCTGAGCAGGCGATGAGGATGCAGATGATGAGGACGAGGATGGTGGCGATCGCGGCCGATGACACCAACGCTATCATCATGGTGGTCATGCTTGACTGCATCGGTGACGTCATGGTCAAGGGGTCAGAGGTCGAGGTCATCCGAAGGACACCTGTGGATGAGGAAACTGAGACGTCCGGATGCCCCACGGATACGGAGATAGACGAAAAGGAGGAGGAGGAAGAGGAGGAGGGAATGAAAGAGGAGGTAAAGGAAGAGGAGGAAGAGGGAGAGGAAGATGAGGAGTAGGTGGGGGAAGAGGAGGAAGAGGAGGAAGAAGGAG
Organism: Aporrectodea caliginosa; assembly: GCA_020284085.1. Classification (NCBI taxonomy): domain Eukaryota; kingdom Metazoa; phylum Annelida; class Clitellata; order Crassiclitellata; family Lumbricidae; genus Aporrectodea; species Aporrectodea caliginosa. The sequence goes on from JACEVL010000209.1 coordinate 590,101, forward strand.
AGGAAGAATCGGTGGAAGAGGAGGAAGACAGCGAGTAAGAGGAGGAAGAGGATGACGAAGGAGAGGAAGAATTGGTGGAAGAGGAGGAAGACAGCGAGGAAGAAGAGGAAGAAGAAGGAGAGGAAGAATCGGTGGAAGAGGAGGAATACAGCGAGGAAGAGGAAGGTAGAGGAGGAAGGAGAGGAAGAATCGGTGGAAGAGGAGGAATAGGAGAAGAGGAAGAGGAGGTAGAGGAAGAGAATCGGTGGAAGAAGGAGACAGAGGAAGAGGATGAAGAGGATGAAGAAGGAGAGGAAGAATCGGTGGAAGAGGAGGAAGACAGCGAGGAAGAGGAGGAAGAGGAAGATAAGGAGAAGAGAGAAGAGAAGGAAGAGGACAAGGAGGAAGATTTGGCGGAAATTGGAGCGAAAGCGTAGTAAGATGAGGAAGAGGAGTTGGAGAAGGAAAATGAAGACGAAGAAGAGGAGGAGGAGGAGAAGAAGGATGACTTTATAGAACTGGATCTGATGCTCGAATCTGTAGCGACAGTTGCAGTGAGAGATCCAGAGGAGTCAGATGTCACGAGGTCGGATGTCATGTCATGAGAGACTGGTTCTAAAGCATCTGTTGCTCTGGTTGAAGCATTTGTTGCTCTGGTTGAAGCATCTGCTGCTCTGGTTGAAGCATCTGCTGCTCTGGTTGAAGCATCTGCTACTCTTGTTGAAGCATCTGCTGCTCTGGTTGAAGCATCTGCAGCTCTGGTTGAAGCATTTGCTACTCTGGTTGAAGCATCTGCTACTCTTGTTGAAGCATCTGCTGCTCTGGTTGAAGCATCTGCAGCTCTGGTTGAAGCATCTGCTACTCTGGTTGAAGCATCTGCTGCTCTGGTTGAAGCATCTGCTGCTCTGGTTGAAGCATCTGCTACTCTGGTTGAAGCATCTGCTGCTCTTGTTGAAGCATCTGCTGCTCTGGTTGAATCATCTGCTACTCTTGTTGAAGCATCTGCTGCTCCGGTTGAATCATCTGCTACTCTTGTTGAAGCATCTGCTGCTCCGGTTGAAGCATCTGCTACTCTGGTTGAAGCACCTGCTGCTCTTGTTGAAGCATCTGCTGCTCTGGTTGAAGCATCTGCTGCTGTGGTTGAAGCATCTGCAGCTCTGGTTGAAGCATCTGCTATTCTGGTTGAAGCATCTGCTGCTCTGGTTGAAGCATCTGCTGCTCTGGTTGAAGCATCTGCTGCTCTGGTTGAAGCATCTGCTGCTCTGATTGAAGCACCTGCTGCTCTGGTTGAAGCATTTGTTGCCATGGTAGAAGCATCTGTTGTCGTGATTGGAACACCAATTCTCACGGGTGGAACATCAGGCAGCTGGGTTGTTGAGACAAACTGAGTTCCAGATGACTTGAGTTTTTCTGTGGAGGTCATGGTCCCGCCCCCAGAGACCATGGAGCTCTTGCTATGATGATTCGATGACGTCGATTCGCTGACAGTCGTCATGTAAATCTCAGCAGGTACCTTGACGTCTGCAGCAGATGTCACGATGACGGCAGCAAATGTGTCACCGACGATATCATATCAAAGTCCAGATGACTTGAGTTTTTCTGTGTCTTTGACTTTAACGAAGCGTCATGACTACTGTATAAGACGTCATAGCGCACTAAGCCTAAGCAAGTCTTGACTTCCTTGAATAAGTATCTAGACTCAGTTGAATAAGCTCTTGCAAGCGTTCCTCACGCAACACCTAACTGGTTACAATTATTGTAAGCGTGTAAACTATTACTTAAACGTAACCTAACCAGCAACAGTTGCAGGAGTGTAAACTACAGCTTAGACGTTTACTCAATTGCCGGTTAAATTTATACGAGTGTGAACTACAAATTGAACCCAGGCTAACCGGTCACAGACGTTAGAGTGAAATTGACTTTGTAGCCACTGAAGAGCTTCAGTTAATGTAACTGCAGATTCAGATCGCTAGACTGAAGATGCGCAGCAGTGCCGAAAATACTTAGAAAGTCAACGGCATACTTCCTCAAACTGTCAACTGTACTTGATCGATTATGTACAATTTCAGGTAGATAATGAAATCTTGTGTAGTCGACTTGAGCTAATTTCTCAACAATTCATACACTGTACACTCCAGACAAGTCAACTGCTGAAAAGACAATGTCAACTGTAGGCTAGGCTGTGTGTCATAAAACAATATGTTAGGTCCTGGTGCACAGTATGCGATCAAGTTAAAAGGGAAAGCAAACCGAACAAGCCCTTGTTTTGATCATATATGAGCTTAATCATTTATTTCTTCCGCTTTCTGACTACAGCTTTTCATGAAATACGGGTATCGTCATATACAGTCAAGACTGTGGGCGTAGCCAGGCTCAAGATTCAAGATACCTGCAGATTCCTTTAAATTCTACTTTTGACAATAATTGTGACCGAATTTTAAATGGTACTGTGGCCGATACTATAGGTAGACGTTGTAGTTAGGTACTGTATTGCAACTGATGGTGCGGCGGCATAGTGTCGGAGAGAGCTTTTGTGCCGTACTAAATGATTTTATAGTAAGTGTCAGCACACAAATACATACGAGTAGATTGGCGTGGTTAATAACAGACAGATAGATAGATAGGCAGACAGACAGACAGGCAGACAGGCATGTGGACCAATAGATAGATGGATCGTGGATCCCATCAGAACGAATTAGATCAGAATCATCCTATTATCTATCTCGTCTGATATTTCCTCACTCTATATTGTGCAGATCGGTTGCTCAGTGCTCCCATTAATTGCACATGTTTGTCATCGTTGGCTTATCTCAGTTCTGCATCAGTGTCTGGTTGTTGGCGGACATTCAGCGACCTCTACAATTATAGAGATATATTATGTCGCCCTATGTTTGCCCTGTCCCACTTGTATCGATGTCCCGCCTTCCTCGTCTATTGGACAAAGTTTGCTTAACATGTGGCTAAGGCGATCTAGGAAGCCAGTCAGCTGGATGCTGGTATATTTTAAACAAACATTACCCCTCGGAGTACAGAGTCTTCTGTAATCCATATCCTGCTTGCCATCCTGGTAGGAATTGTTACCTAACATTTCGTTTTGCCATCTTCTGTAACCGCCCAGTTACAGGCCTAAATAGGATGGGTCCACATCCAGTGGGTGGAGAGCGTCCCAAATTTAGGGTGAATCAGAAAGTGCCCAAATATTTTTATGCATGGTAATTCCATCAGCCGGAAAGTCTTCCAAAGTAAGGGTAAAACCAGTTATTGGCTAAAGTGACTCAATTCAGTTGAGTGGTGACTCATATCTTAATAATCTCACTTTCCGAAATCCGAAAGTCATATCTAGTAAGATCGGATGCTATCTAGTAAGATCGGATGCTATAATATGATTAATGACCCAACAAGCCATTGTGATAACTGATGCAGGCAAGAGTAAAATTGACTTATCAAAGGAACTAGAACTCAAAGGAGCCATACTTCAAATCAGGGTAGATTTGAGATATCAAAGGAGCCAGACTTCAAATCAGGGTAGATTTGAGATATCAAAAGAGCCAAACTTCATATCAGGGTAGATTTGAGATATCAAAAGAGCCAGACTTCATATCAGGGTAGATTTGAGATATTAAAGGAGCCAGACTTTCATTGTTCTTGCAAAAAATAATTCTCCACGTTTATTGTAAACTTAGGCTACAAAGCAATTCTCTCGTTTCCGTATTACGGGACGTGAATATTTGTGTAGCCCTATGGTATATGAAATAGGCCTATCTAACTTAAACAGAATCCACTTCTACCATGCATGCATGAACTACGTCCAGATTATCTGATTAAGCCACTGCCGCCAAATGGTATTTAACGAGTGTAATAATCGCAACGTATTTGTAATTGTAGGCGTAGGCATACACTTATATGGCGCCTCTTTACTCAGAGGTGTTCCTGGTCCGACAAAGCAAGACCACGAAGGCCAGACTCTGCGCGTTCCACTCGAGCGAGCACTCTTACCAAACGGCTGCCGTTCCCCCAGAACTGATTCTGTTGTATAAGACGATAGGTAGGCCTTAGGCATCCTCCTTAAAACCAATGACTATGTCTCAATAATCTCCCTTGACTTCTCCAAAGCATTTGACTCAGTTAAGCACTCTGCCCTATTTGACAAAATCTCCACTCTTGATATCCCAGACCAAATCTATAACTGGCTAGTTGAATATCATCTTGAACGCTCACACCTCACTATATTCAAAGGTCACTCTTCATCTCTGCTCAAAATCAATGCTAGTATAGTTCAAGGCTCTGTCTTAGGACCTACCAATTTCTCCATTACTGGTTCAGACCTGCACCCTGCTGAGCCCCTTAATCTTATGTTCAAATTTGCAGATGACACTTACCTCATTACTGGATCCTCTCAAGCTCATACTATTCCATCCGAACTGCATTTAATCTCTACCTGGGCTTCTGCTGATAACCTTACCCTAAATAGCTCTAAATCTAAAGAAATGATCATTTTCCGCCCTCGACACCAATTTGAACCTCCTCCTGCATTGCCTGGTATTACCCGAGTTAAAACTTTGAAGATACTGGGTGTCATCCTTCAAGATAATCTAAAACTCACAGCCCATATAGACCACCTCATAGCAACTTGCTCCTCCTCTGTTTATGCTATCAGAAAACTAAAAACCCATGGCCTTTCTTCCTCATCCATCCATAATGTAACCAAAGCCACTACTGTTGCTAAACTGCTATATGCCTCCCCATCCTGGTGGGGTCTCACCCTGGCTTCCGATAAAAAACGTCTGGAAAAACTCCTAAAAGAGCCAAACGCCTAGGCTACCTAGAGCAATCCTTTCCAACAGTCTCTGAACTTGCCAATATAGCCGATGCGAAACTCCTTTTCTCCATATTACACAACCCCAAGCATGTACTTCACCAACTCCTACCTCCACTCCGACCCCTCTCCTCTCACCAATTAAGACCTAGAGCACACAACCATACTCTCCCACCCAAGGACAACTCTCAATTTATTCCCAGATCATTATATAAAAATATTTACTAGTTTATTCTAAAATATTCTAATGAACTTTAATTATTCTTTATCACTCATGTTAGCATTTCTGCGTTTTTGTCAGATTGTTTTCTCAATTAAACGAATATATATAATACAATACAACTGATCTTTGATATCGCCCTTCTTACTAAGGTTGCCCCAAGCTCAGAAGTGCCACACGCCTCGGCGGCGCAGAAGCAATTATATTGCAGAGCAATTGTGCGCGAAGGACTTGCTCAAGGTCCCTACGCGGACGGCTTGAGGTGGATTCGAACCTGCAACCCTCCGGCTGCAAGGCACCGAACATACCCCTACACCACCGAGCCCCACGATACGATTCCGATCTAAGAAATCCTGGGTTCGACTAAAGCGAACTGGACAGACCTCAACATAAAGACCTGGATGGAATTGTTAACTTTGAACTTTCACTTTAAAAGCCTTCAACAGAAGGTCCTCAGAATGAATCGTTAACTCTGAGCTTCCACTTTCAGATCTCCGCGTTTGTAAAACCTGATGGGAGACATGACTGGGCCGTCTGAGTTTCCCTTCGCTGCCAGAATAATTGATAATTGGAATTTTAATTGCAAATTTAAAATAGCTACAATGATGCACGATATAAACAAAAATATAATTTCCTTTGCTTTTCTACTGATATTATTTCGATCATTTAGCCTAAACGTTATGTGAAACATCTAGGCAGATATTTCAGTTATTGCGGTTCCGTCAATTTTTCAAATAAACAATTTTAAAACCGAAATTGAAATAAACTCTTATGTCTGTCGAAAGAGCAAAAACATCAACTTCCGGTGTCCGCAGAAGACAGTCACTGTCGCTCAATCAACTGCGACACAGTTTTGTCTAATTGCTTCCAAAGACCACATTAATGTCAGACTGCTTGCGTTGTGTTTTATTTAGCAGACAAATCGGAATCCTAAGCTCCAAATTTTTAAAACACTACTTGAAAGCTAAGAGCAGGGCACCAGCTTATTCACGAGCGGTGCGTCGAATCTAGGAGAGACATCTTCTGAAAACAGCAGATCACAAATAACGTAGCCCAGTCTCTTGTGACCTCACAAATGTCCACCGATTACTTTGGCTATTTGTTCTTCTGGTGGATGTGTGGCGGGACATTATTTGACGGGGTGGGGTTGATTCCAGTTCGACACTGAGAGCCTCCCACATACGTCCCTTTTAAGTCTTACAAAGAATGTCCGTTCTGTACGATCGTTGTCCAATGTCCATATATAATTATAGTCTCCATTTCTATCCAAGGTTTTTTGTTGAGTCATTTCCTTACGAGAGGCAGCACTATAATGTTCAGCCACGGGGGCCTGACTCTGCCTCTTCTGCGGTCGCCAGGACCCCAAAGTGATGGGCAACGTCCTGAGGATGACCTTTTCTCGGAACAGGGTTCATTACTTTACCAGAAACAGTCGTTCCCTTTTTGCGAGCATGTTTTTTTTACTACCGCCATTCTACGTATCGTATATCCCCGGAAGTATAGGCCTACCGCCTTTAATCTGAGACATCTGTTGTTCTTAGTTTATGTGAAAAGGAAGTCGATGACAATAAGTCTCCGTCTTTCTGCCCTGGCTAGACACATAGAGCTAGGGACATAGGACTAGACAGTAGACACACACAGCCAAGCAGACAGAGCTAAGCACATAGGCCTAGACTCCCCTAGAGCTTGGCACATAATAATATCCACCAGACGTCGCTTGAACTCGCTTCTGCGCAGCAAGAACAACGCAGGCGCGGAAGGCTACCCATATTCAAGCGCCCTAGACCCCATTGAGATCTTACGGTGTGGTTTGGCTGATGCTACCCCAACTGATGCGATGGCATTTTTTCTGGAATTCCTCATCGTTTCGTTGATTTTGTGCTCGTTGGCAAAGTGCTGGGGAGAACAATATACTGAAGCGCTGGGTGATGGAAGGGAAGCGCTGTCAGCGAAATAGTTTAACTGTTTTCCCCACTTATTATATTATTTAAAAAATCATAAGACAAATTTATTACTTCATAAAGTAAAAAATCATATGTTGTTGTTGTTGTTATTGTTGTTGTTCTTTTATTATTATTATTATTATTATTATTATTATTATTATTATTATTATTATTATTATTATTATTATTATTATTACTTACTACCCTACTATTTAACCGCCCCTGTCACGCGAGACACGATAGGCCTTATATGAGGAAGCCCTTCATGCCAGCGTCGAATTGCAATAAGGGGACCTAAACTTAGGCTATTCAAGGCCTAAAGCGTCGAACGTCGACCCCTGCGGGGCGGCGGTACTTAAAAGCCAATTACGTTGTTAGACTGGGTTGGGATAAACCGAAAACTGTAATACTATTAAATAGCCCTAATAAATTAAATCAGTAGAAAACCAGAAACCAAGTGATAGCGAACGAAACAATTTCAATTTGAAACTATCATAATTATAATTCTTGTATTATGTAAATAGGCCTACAAATTGTTAATAGGGCCTACACGAACTATTTGCTCTTACAGCCCTGTGGCTTGTCTGCTTCTCTCTTTCAATCAACTAAAATCCCCTTTAAAAGCCTCAGCCCGAGCTGCTCGACCCAATTCGTTGGATTTCAAAGTTTGGCAACGAGATTAGGATCCTTCCTTAATCTGATGTGTAACTGTCTTGCCGGTGTCCCGAGATATTCTATCCCCCCAAAGCATATCCCCCGGATGGAATAAACCGGTTTAGAGTATCCGGGGATAAACCATTCTATCCCCCCTCCATCGTCATACGCATCACAATAGCCAAGACAAAAATCCAGTCAGAATCACAAAAAATGAAGCAAATTAATTTCAGGACGACGTACAAACTAAAGATACGCAACTTTAAATATTGTATGTGTACAATAAATCCAAACAATACGACAGAATACACTTAGAAACTGTCTGGCCGGCTGTGCTTCACTGCTTCATTCCACCAGGATGGGCAGTAGCCTACTTGAAATTACGTAATTGAAATTACGAAATTGAAATTACTTGAAATAGCGCAATTTGTAATTTGCAATTTGTAATTCAATTACATTTTCCCAAGTATTTTGTCATTTGAAATTATATTTCATGTCCCAGAGTAATTTTCATTTCAATTACATTTCTCCGAGTAATTTTCCCATCCCTGCATTCCACCTACAGAGAGCTCCGTAGGCCTAGGCTACTTCAGTGCAGTGCCTAAAAATGCTAAAATACTCAGAAATATCAAATACACGCTGTTCCTCAGACTGCACTTGGACACGTAAGTAATATTTCAGGTATTAGAACGAAATCGTGTGTTGTCGACTTAGCTAATCTCTGAAAAGTCACACTACACACCAGGGCTGTTAAAGGCTTGGTTTTTTGGTTTTTGGTTTTTGTAAAAAAAACAAAAAACAAAAAAACCGAAAATTCTGATTTTTTGGTTTTTTACAAATTTCAAAATTATAAATGCCAAAAATGTCGTCTCTTCAACTCTGTTGGCAATTGTTGTATGGTCTTTGTTAACTTCGTTTTATGACATTCTACGGTTCTACTGTTCTAGTTAGGCCCTAATTTCATTTTTATGTGCATCTGATTAATTTGAACGGTATTATGCCATTTTTATGAGTTTTATGATCCGAAATCGGAAAATCTCAAAAAAAAAAAAAAAAAAACAAAAAAAAAAATAAAACAAAAAAAACAAAAAACCAACTTTTCATTTTGAAAAAGTTTGGTTTTTTGCACCCCTGCTACACACTGCAGAAGTGCAGATAGCCTAAGACCCTAAGTCAACTACACACACGACCAGTGGCGTCTAACCCCTCACCTGAATTGGGAGAACAACCCCGCCCACTCGATATCTGGTCGACTTATGTTACCTGAAATCAACAACAACCCAGTTTATGTGCAAAACGTACGTTAAACCCGATCGAAGTTCGATGGAGATCGTTCTCCAAAATAATAGAACTGCAAAATTGGTGTCAGCAAACACACTATTCTACAAACCACAATCGTTTACACAATATCAAAAAGAAACTGTGATCATCCGTTCATAGTAGGCCTAGTATGAATTCTAATCATCCTGCATACTTGTCAGTTTGAAAAATTAAACGAAATTATTATTATTTTTATTATTAGCCTATTGACATTGTTACGGAAAAGTAGGCCTACACGCACCATCTCTGCCCCTCTGACCTATTGGATCTTGACTTGTTACCGATTTCATCCCGCCTATCGATTATATTTTGACTAAGCGCCTGTGAATAAGCTGGTTCCCGCGACTTCGCTTGTTTGGACGCTGCAGTTCAAAGGTCGATATTACGATTTTAGACCCTGGGTTAGTGTCATTCTTACACCTGGCCGCGGTCTGTTCCCTCTGCAACACTGGGTGATTGGTTGTTCCCAGGCCGTGGTCACTCCCCCAACGTCTGGGCAAAGTTAAGTCTGATACTTAGGCCTATACATGTACGCTGCGAGGTCAGAGGGAGTGTTCGTTTTAACCCCATGGTTAACCACAGTCGTTTACACAATACCAGAAGGCAACTGATATATTGTTATGGAAAAGTAGATAAAAGAATTTAAAGTATAGGCCAATATCAATTATAGGTCTATGCTCGAGACTTGGGCTGTTGCTAAGCAAACATCGGCTTAATTTCGATCCCTATGATACCACTCGGTCTATCATCTAACAGAAACAATGGGTCGTGGGACAGATCAAGTAGCGCAAAGTCCAAATTATGCGGGGCTTCGCAGAAACCACAAACAAGAACTAGCGCAACTGTTGAACACGAACTAAATCACGTGACACAGGCCGTTTAAGGTCATCGTAGGTCATAGGCACTACTGCATTCGTAGACCCCAACTGCCAGCTCTGCATTAAAGCTAAACTCACAATTACGCATTCAAATTGTTGATTGAAATCATGTTAAATCATGATTCACAAACACACCATGCAGTTTTGATTTTAAATCTCAATTTAATTTTTGTAATGTTGATTATTTATAGGCTAGGCCTAGGCTATTGGCCTAATCCTGAATATAGGCCTATCCACTATCGTCTAATGCAACTTATTTTTTAAATAGGCCTATCTCATTTTCAGACCTGCGTAGGCCCCTGAAAGGTTCGTAGGACTTAGGAACAGTGATTATTAGGCTATGCGTAATGGTGGATTGCCTTCTCAGTGGTATAGGTCGACCATTTGGAATAATCTTCCTTTAGATCTGCGTGTCGTTTTAGTTAGAGACTCTGCATTATCTGCATACACCTTTTACAAGAATTTGAAAACTGTTCTTTATCGCCGGAGTTGGACTGGGAGCGCCTCTGAGTAGGTTATCATTGGAGGGGCGCTATATAAGTCCTCTGAATGAATGAATGAATGGATGAATGAATGAATGAAATGAATGAATACGGCCATGAACACAGTAGTTCCGAGTCTCTGAACATCGACCGTCTAGGCTACACCATCATTGAGCGCACAACTGTCTTGTTGGCATCGAAAACTATTTTATAATGTTAAACTGCAAAACCAGGTCTATTTTAAGACTATTAATAGTAGGCCTCTATACATTGTTAACACCATCATAGATGTGTAACATCATAATTAGGCTATGTAAATTATGTAGGCCAATCCGGAATTAGAGAAGCAGGCCACAGGTGACAGGCCTATCTCAAAAAAATCAGGAATAAATATGTAGTCCTATCAGGTTCTGTCCTGGAAAGCTTTGCTCGTAATAGAGGAAGTCTACTACAACCTAATAAACTTATCGTTAATTAACAACTTCTATAGCGGTGATGTTTAATGTAAAATGCGTCAAATAATAGCGCACCAAAACCAAACCGTACTCGGCCAATATCTAGTTTATAATTTGCATTAAACGACAATTTATTCAGGGTTAGGCCCTATAGGCTATAGGCCTACGTCATTCAATATGTTCATATGGTTCCCACACAGGAATATTGTATTGTATTTGGCTTTATAAAGCGCTTCTCACAGCAAAAACCTTTCAGAAGCGCTCCCAGTGCGAGCAACCCGAGGGAAAAGCCAGGATTTTAGTTTCGAAAAAGATGAGGAGAGACTACCAGAAAGGATGGCCGAGCGAACCGGTGGAGGAAGTCCGTTCCACAGAGAAGGAACTATGCAGGCGAAGGATCCGAAGAATATGGGTCCTATAGGCTATTTGGACCCCACGTTGGCACACTGGCCAGGTGGGTTTGGATTTCCTATATCCTATTAATTTATATATTCCCCAGTATTCAGAAGACATGGACGCCGCAGATATTTCCTGTCCCAAAAGCTAACCCCGAGGGTAGGTAGCCCTTATAGTATGAAGTACTAATTCATTTCCTAATTCCCGACGTAAGAGGGAGGATGGTCGGCTAGTATTCACCATTGTATTCACCAGGATCCTGAGTGGCCGAGTGGGTTGGTGCCCGCTAGCGCGAGTTGGCCGGCGCCCCGGGTTCGCTTCCCGGTCGGGTCGGATTATCAGAGATTAATTTCTCGGATCTTTACTGCGGGTGGCTCGGTCGCATTATAAACGTGGAGTACAATACAACACACAATACAACACATCACTGTTACTACAACTGGGCGCGGTGGTGTGGGTATGTTCGGTGCCTTGCAGCTGGAGGGTTGCGGGTTCGGATCCACCTCAAAGTCGCCGCGTAAGGACCCTGGGCAAGTCCTTCACTCGCAATTGCTCATGCGCTTCGGCGTGAAACAAAAAAGTATGATTCAGCGTACCGCGCAGTAGTCGGGAGCGCCTCTGAATGGGAAATCTGGTTGGGGCGCTATAACAAGTGTTCAAATACAATACAATACAATACAATACAATACAATTTCGCGTCTGTTCTTTCCACCGACAGCCTATACGCAGTTTAGTCAAGTTCGCTAGGGGGCGATAATGGAACGGAAATCTCTCGACCTCCTGCTTTGGTCGATATGACATGTAGACCGATTAGCAACTCCGCCACTAGCGGTAGTGCCAGTCCCAAGCCTGGAAAAAGGAGGAGGGCAAAGTCAACCGCACTGGTAGCCACAAGACAATGTTGTTAAACACGGGCAGTGGCGGCGCAAGGATTTCAGGTTTTGGGGGCTAAAGCTCAAAAAACCATGGTAAGTTATTCCCATTGGGATGCGACGACCTTTTTTTTTTGCTTAAAACCTTTCCTTTGGGGGGGGGGCTGAACCGCAGTTAGGGGGGCTAAGCACCCCCTAGCCCCTCTGAACACGGGAACTACATGGTTTCTAAATATGAAACTACCGCGCGCTACATGGTCCTTAGACTGGTTTCAGATTGAAATTTTCACACATGGTCCTTAGACTGGTTTCAGATTGAACTGTCTACACAGGGTCCTTCAGACTGGCTTCAGACTGAACTGTCTATACAGGGTCCTTAGACCCATTTCAAATTAAATTGCTAACTGAATCAACAAACTAAAATCATAGGAAAACACTTGATTCCATTTAGGCCTCCTTCAATACACAGCACAGCCAAAATTCTTCCAGATTCTAACAATGTCATCATTAACATCAATGTGATGCTTACTACTTAGGAAAGGAATGGTCAAGACATCAGAAGAACAGCAAACTTAAAACAATATTGTTACATACATGTACATGTATTTTTGTGTGCAATCACAATCAGTCTCTTTATCTATTTTTCGGCTTATGTCGTCTGCATTAGACACTGGCGTGATAGCGGTTACTGATTACAATATTTTGTTCTGTTCCAATCTTTGTAATACAAACACATATATGATGAATAAGAACGCCCGAACTCCTTATAATAATAATAATAATCGTTTATTAATTCAAACGGACAAATACGCAGTGAGGCTACATGATATAGTATTAACAGATGATAACAAGTTTAACAGAAGTAGAATTTAACTGTATGGCAGCCTTCAAGGTGCCCATCTGTCCTACTGCTCAGTCACCCCCTAGGGAGTTGAAGGCTGAGTCAACCTTTTGGGCTAGCAGGTATCGAACCCGGATCCTTGTGATCTTCGTGCCAGCATGTTACCATTCAACCATCTCCCTGCGCTATCTTAGGAAGTCATATCAAATACTACTTTATAAAACAAGGCCATGTTACAATAGTCATGCCTCCAAAGCTGAAATATAAATTTCAGGATCCATATCATCGACAGTCGTTTAACATCACACTATAATTATGCTTGCAATAAACAATTTCAGTCCACACGTAGATTGTCTCTCAACAAACTTGATGTAGATTAAAATTAACTGGACAGATTGGGAGCCAAGATTCAGATTATTAGTCAGAAGCACTTCAGATGAACAGAGGTTGTTGTCGTGGATCGTATGGCATTATGCTACGTGTGTCCTCTGACGACCCGCACAGCATACACGACATCTCGTACTCCTGTCAAATCCAAAAACAACATCACATACGTGTAAATGCCACGCAGGGCACAAAAGTAACAGAAAACCGGTGACCAGATGGATGCAATTACAAGAAAAAGAAAAGATAATTTAAAGAAAATAACATGAAATTACAATTGAAAGGGGGCTGATTGCAAATGAGCAAACAGAAATCATACTCAAAAGTGCAACCTTACAAGCAGAAGCAGGTTAGTCAATATAACCTTAAGTCGGGTTCACCACTTGAGACTGCAGAAGCTAAACACAACTAAGAGTAAATAAAAGCTGAACCCAAAATTAGAGATTAGTCAATGATAACAAGCAACAGCATATGGAGTAAGGAATTCAGATGAAGTAAACGTAAATATAAAACAGCAAAATGAGAGAAAATGGATGTACGGAAATATTAAGTCAGCCTTGAAATATCAAATTGATGTTTCTGAGGTCAGCTTTAAAATATCAAATTGATGTTTCTGAGAAAAAGAAAACTGACAAATGCATTAGTTCCCCAAAAGAATTCAATTCGTGAAATCAAACCTGGAATTCTTCCTCCACGCGAAACTTGTAAGTATGACTTGCTACTAAGTGAAGACACTCTTTGCACACATCTGAAAGTAAAGCCAACATACCTTCTAATCAAATCCAATCAAATCTTACAATTTCTGTAATGCCTGCGTTAATTAATTCATTATCATCTATAACCATGTTAAAAGAGTAGACACTGAACAAGTCGTCTAGAAAACTATCTACAGTCAAGAATTATTTGGCTGAATCTCAAGCTTTGCAGCATAATTGGCAAATTTTGTGATACAATGATCTGAGACACGCATTGGAGATTGGGCCATTCAGTCAAGTGATCTAGTAAAAGGTAAACAATTGTTCTTTCACACCTCGCTGCAGGATGTAGGAGGAAATGTCTATGACAGGCTGCTCTAATTGACTGAAGCTTTTTGAGTTTACTTTCAGTTGGAGTCAACACCCATTCAGATGATCTTGAATTTTATGGATGGACACAATGCCATAATACTAAGGCATTTCTACAATAAGTCAAGGAGCCATTGGCCAAATTCATAATCTAATGTAGTTAGATTTAATTTATCACATAGAAATATAGAATGACATCAACCGAATGACTATCAGTAACTCACTGATCAAACAAGGCACATTAGGACATGTTCTAAGACATTTCATGATTCCGACCAAAACATTACGTCAAGATATGTTGCAAGACAAGTCATGTTTGTTTCTAAAGTGAAAAGTCAAGACAAGGCAACACACAGTGCAAGACATTGATGAGCCATTTTGAAAGAAAACACTGTCAACAAAGGTAACAATGATAGCAAAGAGATAATAGCCACATTGACACAGACAAACCAGAGACAGACTGAGACTCAGAGACACCAACAGAAGCAGAAAGAGACAGACAGACAGACAGTGTGATAACAAAACACAAGAAAGAACTCAAGCAGCAATAAACAAAAATTCATTTTTTACAGTTTTGTCAATTAAAAATAGTCTCAAACGTACGATCATAAGTAACCGTTTCCTCGTCTTCATCTTCTAGTTTTACTCGATTCTCTGCCAAAAGAACATCTCGTCCATGACATTGTGAGCATCCGGCAAAATTCAGGAAATAAGCTCCTTCCTCTAAGCACACATTATCCTAAAAATAACATAATTATGCTGTTATATTATATTGGCTAACATAAAATACTATTTTACCACAGAACATATACAGTTAAAAAAAATGTATGGCTTTCAATTAAATATAATGCATCATTCGTAATTTAATAGTAAGGCAAGTTCGTTTGGGATCTTCAGGACCCCTTGTGGTTTCAAAAGAACCTGTTTTGTCATGTGGGTTTGGGAACTTCAGCTTTCAGAGAATGACATATGTCATATTGAGTTTATTTCTTCCAATGTGGTTAAAGATCTCACCCGATCAATTCATTGAAAATATTAGCATGGTCGAGGCTATACGGTTGCTACAGAAAAACGTACACCAATTTACATTCATAATTTATTTAGGTACTAGATGAGTTCTGAATCCTCAAAACCACAATCTTCGGAGTTGAATGTCCACTGGATTCTCTAAATCTAGTAACTAAGTGAAAATATAAGTATTTACAGAAATACAAGTTTACAGGATTTAAAGATTTTTCTGAAAATACTATTCAAATAGTCCATACTAGTTGTCGCAATTTTGAACATTTAGTAGCAAAGTTGTTTTTGGGAAATGGGTTTTTATTTTGCACTGACGTCGGGCAACCCTACATTGGTTAGAGCATAGGGCGCTGCGTCTCATGCGCCTCTGTGTTAGAGAGCGTGAGGATCGTGGTTGGTTTCCCGGTGGCTTATTTCTGAGATTTAAATCCCAGGCTAGCACGGTTCATGCACGGGGACCTTAAATGGCATGGCGCCCATTCAAAGGGGCAAGTGGTGGTGAAGGATTTTACCAGATCAATTCATCGAAAAATGAGCAGGATCGAGGCAATAAATTATATGGTCAATATAGAAAAACGTGTACAATGACATTTGCTGCGGCTGGTGATGGTAATTCCTGTTAACGACTGTTGCACTATGTACATGTTGCCAACGTGACACCAACGACTTCCTGTTGCATTTTGCCAACCGTTATATCGGGTTTATTTCTTCCAAATTCCGAAGAGTACACCTACGACCAGGAAGTGCCTTAAGACGGCACAAGCCAGCAATTAATATCACGGCTTTAATCATGCATAGTACGGAAAACAAACTAACCTTACAGCAAGGAATCTAAAAAGTCTGCCGTTACAGAAGGCATGAAACATGTATCAACAAACCTGGTACGCTCTATTATCGCTCATCTGTAATACTGCATTACGATTATTTATTAATAATGTATCAATGAGTTTGTATCAAAGCGTTCATACTATGGAATAATTTATAAACCATATTTATTAAATCTAAAACTTACACGATCCGGGTATTCTTCTTTCACACATTCGTTGCACATTTTTATATAATAAATAAAACGACCTGCAACACCCTAACATAGATTCCTTGGTGCTCAACTAATAATAGATTTCACCATAGAGATAATAAACGAGATCTACTTAATGCTTTTATGCCATTCCGCACGCGGTGAGATCATTATAATAATTATAGGCCTATAATTATTGTAGGTTTTACAGTTTATATCAACGACCTGTTATAATATTAATATTAATAATATTATGGGGTCCATAGAGTAGTGGTAACACCACTGGCGTGAAGAGCAGTAGGAAGCGGGATCGCTTCTCGCAATTGTCCCAAAAGTCCACTCAGCCTATCATTCGCGAGATGGCGCGTTGGTAAATAAGGACGTGATTGGGGGATTTGGCGCCTTGCGTGGCTACTGTATCAATCAATCAATCAATCAATCAATCAATCAATCAATCAATCAATCAATCAATCAATCAATCGTTTATTTGTAGCCAAACAACAATAAACAATAATATTACAAATCAGATTGCACTTTTAAGTATGGATAGTTGAATGCCACAAGGGAAGGCCCTGAAGGGATCAAAGATCCCGCTAAGTATGGACACCTCTATATAATTTCAACAGAATATGTGGCGACCGAAAGATGCTTTACTTAGTATAACAGTTGTTGACTTGATTAACATATAAAATCTTAACTAACCTTAACTAATTTAAACTAAATATCAAAAGTAATGAGTACATAATGAGTGGGAAGTGCAGCAAATAAACACATGGAAATAAAAGATTAACACGTCAAAGCAATTAATAATTATTAAATTTAAAAATCAACTAAATAAGTGCGAAGCTTATTCTTAAACAGTGCAAGTGAGGGAGATTTTCTGATTTCTTGAGGAATTTTATTCCAGGTAGTGGCGTCAATAGATTTTATTGAGAACTGACGAGTGTTTGAGCGGGCAAAGACGTACTTCTATAATTTACGGAGTTTCTTGTTAGTTTATTTGTAGCCAAACAACAAAAAACATACAGTTCAATTCGACTCCTGTAATAATTTGTGATCATCCGTTCATACTGAATTGTAATCATACTGCGTTTGTCAGTTGAAAATAATAAAGAATATGATTACTATAATAATAATATTCTTCTTTAGTAATTCAAACTGACAACTATGCAGTAAGGTTTACATCATTACATGACACAGTAGAAACAGACGATAACAAGTTTTACAGGAGTCGAGTTTAACTCTATGGCAGCCATGCAAGGCGCCATCTGTCCTACGACTCATTTTGCCAAGTTTAATTTTTTATTACGCATTAATTAAGCGACGTAATCTATTGACCAAACATCAATCAGTGGAGCTTAACAACTGTGAGCGAAAGAATTGCTCAATAGTAGAAGCGGTACAAGACAAATTTTGTCAGTATAGGCCTACTGCATTTTTTGAACACGGATTGCCGCTTTGCACAGTTGTAGTTGGCACCTAAGAGAACGTTTTAAGAAGGGGAGGCATTCGAAATTTCCCTTAGAATTCAAGATGGCGGCTTTTTTCAAAATGGCCGACCGAAATTGAGATTTTTCAATATCTCGGCTTCTGGTTCACTTGGAATCATTATCTTGGTGTCTAAACATACACATTTAGGGGTAATGATTCCAATAGGGCCATCGCAGATTAGCCCCAGTCTCATTGGTCGGCCATTTTCCAAAATGGCCGACGAAAATTGATATTTTCAATATCTCGGCTTCTAGTCAACTTAGAATCGTTATTTTGGTGTCTAAACATACACATTTAGGGGCGATGATTCCACTAGGGCCATCGTCTCTAAGTAACCTCAAGGTCCCTATATAGGCTAGTAACCGTCTCAGAGGAGGCTCGAACTCGTACTCTCAGTCTTACAAGGCGAGAGCTCTAACCAATCGGTCAACCGTCATCGTAATATTATAGTATAATCAGTGATGTGGTCTCGAGACCGCGGTCTTGGTCTCGAGACCGTCTCGAGACCGAAAAATGCGGTCTTGGTCTTGGTCTCGAATGTGCCGGTCTTGGTCTCGGTCTTGGTCTTTAAAGGTGCGGTCTTGGTCTTGGTCTTGGTCTTAAAGGTGTGGTCTTGGTCTTGGGCGTCTGGTCTCGGTCATTCGCCTTTGGTCTTGGTCTTGCGCCTTTGGTCTGGCTTTTATTGGGAACTAACGTGGATTATTTGTTAAATGTTGTCGATATTTCCGGTTATTCGGGGATTTCTGAGATAGCTTCGAATTCATGCGACGATCCGCCTATATATATAATATACTAGCAGTTTTTACCCGGCGTTCGCCCGGGTTTTCCTCAGCGCCCGTGTATTTGAATTTAACGACATCTTCGTCAGCGCCCGTGAATTTGAATTTAACGATGTGAAAATTTTTCGTGTGTCCCTCTGGCGAATTTACGCGCTGGCTTGAAATTTGTTTAATTGCAACTCTATGTAATATATACTCCCATACATTTGCCAGAATTCAATGGCATTGAAACTATGACCACATCGAAACTTAAAATGTCCAAATATCGGAATGTAAAGTAAATTTTGAGTTGAAATATAGTTGGGTTGAGATCTATAGAAATTCAAATGAAAACGTTCGTTAAAAATTTCGTATCGCAAAAGTGTTGCATTGGCGAATCTTTAAGTCCGATGACCTAGAAATTCTCCCGTGGTCCCCACTTCTGATGTTAAATCAACGGTCAACGTGATTGGTTGCGAATCAGAGCGTTGACCTATATGCTACGTGTGACGTAAGATTGCATATTTAATTAGCATGCGTGACGTGAACAAATGGCCTTACTATAGCCATGGTGTAAGAGACCGGTATTGAGATATAGCCTCGTCGAAAAGTTGGAAATTTAAAATGGCCATATATCGGCGTTTAAATAAAATTGCGAACTGAAAATAGTCGCGTTGAATTAGACGTTGCGTAATAATGTTTTGTAAATTTTTTCAAATCGCTAAACCGTTCCGTTTCGGAGCCTTTAGCCGGACAACCAAACATACATAGTACATACATACATACATACATACGGAAGGACATCGTAAACAGACTAAGACTTATAATATTAGATATATATATATATATATATATATATATATATATATATATATATATATATATATATATATATAGAACAAAGCGAGAGAGGACCGCGTTGTTCGCTTCTTATCAGAAGCGACAAGAAAACGTTGAGGCACAGTTAACCATGTCCTCTGGTGCTTTAGTGACTAGTTAAGCTTACGCTGATGCAGTTTCTCGAGGCAAAATTAGTAGCCTGGTAAACGATGCAGATCAGGTATTTGGTGGGAATTAATTTTTTTCTCTACTGGCAAAGGTTTTTGTATTCCGCAACACACGCACCAGAGTGTCTTTAGCTATAGTGTGATCTTCATGAGACCTCGAAGACTTGGGGACAAAACCATAACTATAAAATAATATAATAAGCATCTGATCTGAATAATGGGAATATGTAACACTACAACTGAGAATTGCGTTTATGGTCTTGAGGCTTAGATCTTGGTCCTGGACGATGCGGTCTTGGTCTCGGTCTCGGTCTTGGTCCACGCGGTCTTGGTCTCGGTCTTGGTCTTGGACCACGCGGTCTTGGTCTCGGTCTTGGTCTTGAACCACGCGGTCTTGGTCTCGGTCTTGGTCTTGGACCCCGCGGTCTTGGTCTCGGTCTTGGTCTTGGAATTTTGGTCTCGTGCACAACACTGGTATAATCATCACTGCTACATAATTAAATTTTATAGCTCATGGGGTTAATGTAAATTCCTACGCTTCAGCCTAATGGATACTATAGGCTACCTTTGACCTAATACGTGCTAGCGCGTGGGCTAAAATAGATGAACACGATAAACTTTCCCACGACAGGTAACTATTTATTAGTAATTTAATTAGGCCAGATATATGAAATGGAATACGTAGAATTCAAAGGCATTTAGTAGAATTAAATGTAGTTTCACAGAACGTAAGCCATACTGCTCTTAAGCTGCGCTGTTACGTCCGTTAACGCGCTCAATATTGGCCCGCATGACCCTGTAACGGTCAGGTTCATAGACGTTACAGAGGCGCAATATAAAAATCTGCACAGCACTGACATAATTATTGTAATAGTTGCTATTACCTCAGCCATAACTTATGAGGATATAATCGTAATCGTAATCGTAAACTCGATATTTCTACAGCGCCCACAAAAGCGAAGTCGCGGGAAACCAGCTTATTCACAGGCGCTTAACCAAAACAGAATCGATAGGCAGAGGGTCAAAATCCAGAGAGTCAGGCAGGCAGACAGTCAGACGGCTAAGGTGGATGATGCTTAGAATTGAAATGGCGAGGGAGGTGAGGGGAGGAGAAGGAATCGGGATAGGATTTGTAAAAAACAGTGTTTTGAGTGGAAGACCTGTGGAGAGATAGCAAGAGGTGAGGTTTGGTGAGTTCGTATGATAGATCGGATATTTGTCGTAGGCTCGTAGCACAGGCGGGAGTTTGTTCCAAAGAGGCGGTACAGCTATGGCTATGGAGCGATTTGCAAATTTATAAAATTTATAAAATTTATACGTCTGTACACATATAGGATAATAGGATCTATAAGCATTATATGAGTAGGCCCTATATATATATATACATACATATACATAAGCCTATATAGACGCCAAATGGCAATTAGTCGTAATTGTTCACGTTAAAGGCTTAAAGCGCAAACCATGACCCAATTTTAACTATACCTCATGACCTTATCGGCCTAAATAGTTAATGTAGACAAGTAGAACCCGTGGCCTGTCTGACAGTTCGGCGTGCCAGCTATAGGCTACTACTTTACTTAAAGGCTATATAAATTCTATATATGTTCTATAATTATATTTTCTATATGTAATCTATATATTTTATGTGTATTCTAGTGCTATAAATAAATCATAAACCGTCATCTAAATGGTGATCTAGATGTTTATTTACACCAGAGCCTCGTTAGAGCATCCTTAATTAATTATTGAACAAATTATGATATAACACGATCAGGGACTTGGATCCGAAAATTACTTCACCCATAAAAAATAACGTCTTTATAACGCTAATAATAGAAGACAGGGCTTCAAAGGTGATGTTTTATCGAGTTTCTAATTGCTTTGCACGACATACCAGTCATTTGACCGTCTGTCTGTCTGCTACTAGATGAATGAGTCTCAACGCCCTGACTGTTGACCGAACAGAGTGGTATGTCATCATCATCATCGTCGTCATCATCATCGTCATCATCATCACCACCACCATCATCATCATCATCATCATCATCATCATCATTATCAATATCATCATCATCATCATCATCATCATCATTATCAATATCATCATCACCACCACCACCACCACCACCACCACCACCACCACCACCACCACCACCACCACCACCACCATCACCATCATCATCATCATCATCATCATCATCATCATCATCATCATCGTAATCATCATCACCACCACCATCATCATCATCGTCATCATCATCATCATTATCAATATCATCAATATCATCATCATCATCATCATCATCATCATCACCACCACCACCACCACCATCATCATCATCATCATCATCATCAATATCATCAATATCATCAATATCAATATCATCATCATCATCATCATCATCATCATCATCATCATTATCAATATCATCAATATCATCATCATCATCATCATCATCATCATCATCATCATCATCATCATCATCATCATCCTCATCCTCATCATCATCATCATCACCACCACCACCACCACCACCACCACCACCTTTAGTTGCCAAGGCAACCATTTGGCTGCGATAGGTGTGAACTAAAGATCTCCATTGATGCTCTGTCGTCATTCGTCAATGGTAGTGTTTTCTCATGTTTCGTTCCAAGGCGTGTGATGTCTTCGTTTACATAGTCTACCCACCCGACGTATACCGTCGTGGCCTTCTGCAGAGCTGCACAGGGGAACATTCACCACGGTAGAGGTCTACGTCCTCCGCCTCTGCTGGTCTAAAACGGCCTAAACGCAAGCCCCAAATCTGGCATCAAACAACGTCCATCCCTTTAGTCTCTAATGTATCCCACACGTCGTCTCTCTGTCTCTCAGCGCCCCCTCACAGCATCAGCCCGTCAGCGCTGATACGCGCGCATAGGCATGTGCTGAGTACACCTACCCCCACTCGACAGCCCTACAGCAGCTGGCCCTAATTGTCAGAGTGCGTACATAGGGAGCAGCTCAGTGTACACAAGCGTACGCCTATAATTGTACATGCTACAGCTACGGGCGTCTAGTTCGCGATGAGGTCCTTGTGGGTGTCGGTGATTCGTCCGTGACATATTTAGACTTAAACGCCCTGGTGGTGGTAGGCCTATACGTAGGCTGCCTGCCTGTCAGAAGTTCGTGCACAAAACTTCGTCTATCCTCTATTTGCGTAGTAACGGAACAACGATTTAAGACAAAGAAACTGTTAGGAGAGGATTTCGTAGAGTTTGAGGAGTGAACGAACTTCGGATAGCAACTCATCTCCTGTCTGAGGTTGTATTATATAGTTTTACTGATATTTTACTAATTCGCGTTCGGCTTAGATACTAATTTTCTGGTAGGAACTGAGAATAACAAACTGTATCCTGTTATGATGTTATTTAAGTGATTGGATGACATACGATGCTATACTGCGTGATGGAATGTACTCTGGACTTTGGCAAAGGCTGCAGCTAACGCGGCTATGAGTGCACCGCTGTAGATGGGAAAATCAGACGGCGAGGGAGAGGACTGGTCTCCCGCCTTCATATGCCGAGGCCAAGAAAAATTAAGTCGCTGAAGTTTCATACCCATTACTGCTTTTATTTTTCTCGGATAATTGCACCGTCTGACTTGATTGAGCGCAGTGACTGGTCGCTCTATAGATTAACAGTAGGAAAAAGCTATTACTGATCTACTGATGATGCTCCTAATTTAATGTCTATTGCTGTTTAAACTCTAAACACCATCCAGTCCATCCACCTTATCCGTCTGCCTGCCTGCCTGCCTGGCTCCTTTAGATCTTGACCTGGTGTCAATAATTTCACCTCTGCCTATCTATTACGTTTTGACTAAGCGCCTGTGAATAAGCTGGTTCCTATGACTTCGCTTTTTGGATGCTGTAGAAATATCGAGATTACGATTAAGACTCACTTGAGTAATTGGTTTCAATGTAAATTGTTTTAGTACTTCGGATTTCATATGAGTCAATAGTCAAAGAAATTTATTTTTGTAATGCAATGCTACAGAATTTGTACTATGTACGCTACCTAGCTTATGTGACTAATGTAAGTATAATTTGAGGATTTCGTGTGACTGCAAACAGCTTAAGTCCCTCTGATACATAATGCGTAAGGTGATTCAGGTGATCAAGCCGCTATGAGGTTTAATCTAACTCATTAGATTGTACCTAGCTGCGGTTTGTCAGCTGGAGATTTCATCAAACGAATATACAATAGGTTACAATTGGTGGATTCATGTGGAAACAGGTCAGGTTAACCAAAAACCTCTGTAAAATGGTATCATACGTAGCGGAAGAGGTCTTTGGTTTATAGAGATATGAAACTACCTTAAATGGCGTACAACCGAGGATTGAACTAGAATTCCCTCACCGCCGGAGATTTAAACTCTCGTCATCATCATCATTCATCAGACATCATCCATCACCCATCATCATCATCGTCGTCATCGTCATCCATCATCATTGTATACGTGTATATATTACATAAACATATATAATTATATCGTATACATGCATATTGTTTACATGTATATATAATTTTCCCTATACAGCGTGCAGTTGCGTTCTTGCTTTGCTTCTCTTTCCTTCGCATTGATGAAATTTAATTTCTAATCATCTTCGATCGAATCTCGTCCGCCACTCGTAAGAAACCCGTGATCTGGCTCTTGTCAAAATCTTACGGAGTTTAAGGGAAAATGTGTGCATGGACTAGCTAAATCATCAGAGTTTTCGTAAAATTGCCAAGGTCTTTGCATCAAATTTTCAAATAGGTCTACTATGCACACGAACCTGACAGAAAGCAGCCAGTAACGTTATACTGTGGAGTAATTGTTGCCATCTGATGCTCTGCGAAACCCGGAGATGCACCGCGAGTGGTTCTATTTACGCACAGCAGGAATAGGTTTCACTCAACGACTCTCATTGAAGCTCAGCTACACGCTACAGCAGGCGCATATAGGCTGTATTAAGGCCTCCATGGCCTAACATAGAGCTGGGCTGTTAGCAGGTTATGCAGCTGTCAGAGGGTGCGATGTGTAGAGGCGGAGGAGGGATGATTCCTCCCGCTGGTCCAGTCTTTACTTCCCATTGCGGCTACACTGTTCCATCCATTTAAATGGCGTCCATTCATCCTTATAATCCTGTGGTTAAATCAGATTCCCATTGCAGATACATTTCGTCTTGACCTTAATCTTTATTTTCAGACTATTTCCCATTGAAGATAGGCATTAGGCATTTGCACCTACATTATTTTGTCAACGCAGTTCTTCCTACCCTGTCAATCCTATTATGCCTATTGTTCGGTTTTCTATTATTGTAGACAAGAGACAGAGAATGGTGTCCGCGTGGCGACTGCGATCTTTTCCCGTTTTGCTGTTGGTCCTCTGTGTCGTGGCATCCACCGTCGAAGGGACCAACGCCGGCGGTGCCTCATCGCGTGGAGGAGGGCAAGACCGAAGGAACGCCGCGAACAGACAGCGACGCTCAACGACCCCCGATCCACACGAGGAGTCTCCGACCTCACCGTTTCTGGCCGAGGGGTCACACGCTGCGATGCCCGCCCCATGGAGACCAGAAACAGAGGAAAGGACAAGACACGGAAACAGTGTTAAGGTCACCAGGAAAACGAAATCCAGGAAGAACGGAACGTACGCGGGTCACGTGGCCGTCACCATGGAGACGGGGTTGTCGACGACAGGCACGTTACCATTGGCGACAGATCACGTGATTCCGTCGTCGGATATGGTAACGGCATCTGGCGGAGGAGAGGGAACGAAGCGAGTGAGACCTGGAGGAGGAAAGTCCTTGGCAGTCACACGGACGTCTGCGGAGACAACAGAATCAATGCAACGGACAACGGACGCGTCCATCACTCAGAGAAATCACCGTGTGAAGACAGCAGCAACGACGACTACATATCCGACAACAACTCCAACGACTACAACTCCCACAACTACCACTCCGACGACAACGACGATGACGACGACAGCCAAATTGCCAGCACGAAAGCAGTCAACCACAACGACGTCTGCACGAACTGTACCATTCGGCGGAAGGACTTCATCGACGACCAGGTACAGCAACAGGACGACCTCAAACCAGGGCTCCAGCAAGGGCGAAGGTTGCAGCAGCTCCTGCGAGATGCATCGGTGTGAAACGGTCGAAGCGGAAATGTGTCAGGGCCGGGTCGTCAAGGACCGGTGTAACTGCTGCCCAGTCTGTTTTGTTGAGCCACGAAGTACTGATGAATCGAGAGAGGATGTAACCACTCGGAAAACATCTCATCAGCCAAGTAGGTTTGATTGTTACCAGTGCCATGTCGCCCTGTCTATGGTTGGACTGGGCAGAGCTTCAGTTGTATATAGAGCATTTATGAAATTTAGAAGACCTCTTCAGATTCGTCAGGTAGACATGTTCTGACAGGTTATTGAAAAGGCAATATATATATATATATATGCAAATGATGCATGAATGTATAAATGTAATTGTAATTGAATACTTATATAGCGCTGCTCAGAAATCAGCAACGCGTAATTGTATATGTGTGTATGAATGTGTATATATGCATACAGATTCGTACACACATCATATGCACATCACCTGCATGTACAGATGTACGTCAGCCTACCGTAACGCACGTGCATATATAGACAGAGGTGCCTATATATATAGTAAGCTTACTCCAAGGCGAATGACGTGTGAGTTTCCTCGCACACGACCGATGTCCAAATATTGACAAGAGGTGGCGTCGCCAACTCCAGATATTTGTGGACCCGTTCAGTCAATTACATCCATATTTAACGATATGCTGGGTTTCGTTCTGGTAATTGAAAAGTCTATTGAACAAGGTGAGGTTGGCGTCATCTGCTCGGACAGCCAAAGACTATCGTTAAACACTGCAGAGCACTGTATACTACTATGTGACAAGGGCGTAACTTTGGTCTAGAAAGTGAGGAGGACCATATTCTGCGTTTCCTTTTCTCGACTGTCCACTAATTATAATGGCGCTGTTCATGCGCCATGTCTAATAGTAGTGGTAGTAACAGTGATGACGATGATGATGATGATCACGATGCTCGGTAAATTTTTTCTGAGTCTGTCTTGAAGGCCTCCCAAGAAAATAATAATGAGCATTGTTTCTTCTGGTTTGGGAAAGTGGGGATACGGTACCCTCTTATCTAAAGTGAGGGGACTGGCATCTTTCGTTTCTTCCAGAAACTTACTCCCATGCTCTTATGATGTTCTGATTCAGTCTGGTATTGAGCAACGTAAAGTCCATGTCAACGTACCTACTGTCGTCAAACGCAGAGGCTGCACGGCTATAGACCATACCTGATACCGATTAGCCCACAGCGGCATTTGACTGAAATTTCATCCCATTTACATTTAACCTATTAATTTGATCAGATGAACAGTCGTGTTTTAGAAAACACATTGCATGCAGGTTACACGCGTATTGAGACTAATTGGAAATTCTATGTGTGTACAGGCAACGCCTGCGATGGAATGCAGTGTCCGAAGCACAAAGTCTGCATACTGAACATTCAGGGCATTCCGATGTGTCGCTGCCCCAACATCTACAGCTGCAAAGGCATCGACCGGAACCCACTGTGTGCCCAGAATGGAATGACCTACAAAAACAAATGCTTCCTCAAGGTCGACGAATGCACCTTCGGTCGGCGCATCCGTATTGAACATCGCGGTTCTTGTCGCTTCAAGCCAACACCCGCTCAATTCGAACCTTCTGCCATGATGTGGAAGACTTCCAGATATGACTCGGACCACAGAACGCAACAAGCAACTCATCAACGCAAGTCGGGGAAGAATGACCCGTGGCGCCACGCAGCGACAAAAAGCGACAAAACGAAATTCACCAGGTTGCGCAAGCGTACAGGAAATAAGTCGCAATTTTCCTAAATGTTGTCACTTCAGCCTTTCCTGGACTCTAAGTCTAAGACTACTAACAGACCCATGGTAAAAAAACCGACACAGAAGGGTTTAACGACGTTTTGCATAGCCAGAATTAGACAGGGTGCGACATGTGGTTAGAGCTGTGAGAGGGT
Organism: Aporrectodea caliginosa; assembly: GCA_020284085.1. Classification (NCBI taxonomy): domain Eukaryota; kingdom Metazoa; phylum Annelida; class Clitellata; order Crassiclitellata; family Lumbricidae; genus Aporrectodea; species Aporrectodea caliginosa. The sequence goes on from JACEVL010000209.1 coordinate 617,791, forward strand.
GGGACACACGTATCGAGTCTTAGTCGAGAAGGTATAACTTAAACGGAAAATAGTTTAAACTATATATATATATAGTGGAGAAGTTAACCTGTTCTGCTACAAATCGCGCCCTGGAATTGTGGTTATCCTGCCTGTGATTCTATTAAAATGAGCATTTATTACCAGCGAGTGGCGTGGTGACTGGACATGTGACTACAGTCGTTGGCTCATCTGAGCTGCTTTGTGGTTTGTCCTAAACAGTCTTTAGACGGCCAACGTAGGCCCTTGTAGTGCTGGGCCCTCGACCTTGAGGTCCGAGTTCATGCAATCCAGCCACGACTACAAGGCATGTCAAGACTTCTGCTCCACCATATCTGCCCTCTGGACAACTTGCTTTTCTGAACGATACACACTATCGACGATTAGCCAGACAGCGAGGGAACCAAGGTAAAGAAAAAGAATTCCATAGGCTCTCCTCCGGCTAAAGCCACTACCAATAACTGTGTACTGCTGTCTGCTGCAATAGGTTTATGTATACGGTATCCTGCTCTATCTAAATTGATGGGCGCAGTAGACGTACACGAAAGTGGCATTTTTGCCACATAGGCTATAATATGTTAGATCTACAGTTAATTTGACAGTAACGTCGAGCTCAGGCATATACTTTGTATAACTTTTACTTCTAGTTTAATTCTCGTAAATCGAACTTTAAAACAATTGTTCATAATTTCCATATGCTTATGTAACAGACATTGTCAAGCTGCGTGGTTTTAGTGTACGTGGCCACATTTTCAGTCATTTTAGAATAAATCCTATCTGGCACTCGACCACGAAGTCACTTTCAAATTCCAGCCAAGGAGCCGTCTTTAAAATAGTTCTTAGGAGCAAGTCTACTCGCCAGAAAATCTTTGTTCAAATAATCGTAATCGTAAACTCGGAACTTCTACAGCGCCCACAAAAGCGAAGTCGCGGGAACCAGCTTATTCACAGGCACAATACAATGGATGACAACAAATAACGGGGTACCGACGTACCGTGCATCTTGTCCTACGCCGCGTGGATCGCCAGCACAGCGCAATCTCACGTGCTGTCCCGCATGTCCATCAGCAGTCAGGCCGTTTAGTTGACCACCAAACTGTTTACCTTTAAACTAAACATAAGGAGACATTCTAACTCTCCCTTATATTCCTTCGTGGGACAAATTCAACCCATCTCCACTAATATCTAACAAATTATTCTTATTCTCTGCGTCTCGATAACCCGAATTATTTATCTCGTCATCCACAGTAGGCCTATTCAACTCAAGTTTTAACTGTCTTCCTCGTCTATCACCCATGTCAGTTAAGTCATAAACCCTGGATTCCAGTTCGTCTTCCCAGGCCGAGGCTAAACTCATCCGGCTCTGTTGTCACCATTCACCACTAATCTCGCTCAGCCCGATTCTGGTACCACGTATCGTGTTCGTGGCGCCCCTAGGGACCACTCCTGCTTCTGACCAACCACTCACGCTGACTCGTTGAGTCGAGTATAGGGTTTTCCTCACCGGTAGGTACAACCTCTGGATTTGAACCCACCACAACGGCAATTCTCGTATTTCGCTTACGATTCTGCTCATAATAATGCATTCTAGGTTTATTTGACAATCGCTGACTTCTACGAATAAGATAGGATGTCTTTATCAGTTTCTGGTAATCGTTCCCTTTCTTGTGTTATCAGGACTGTTACCAGAGGGCGGCCGTGCCTGTCCTTGTCCTCCAAACAAGGGTGGGGGTCTCCATAAGCTCCCTTGGGTTCGAACTCGACGTTGCAGTAATTTGTTACTAGCTGCTCTATAGATTGATTTATTTGACGCTCTAGTGATTCAACATCCTTATCAATTTACGTCGCTACCATTCTCTCTTGTCCATTTTGGCGCTCTACAAATTGTCGCAATAGTTCTCCCTGGTTTTCCTGACATGCAATAATTATTATCTGCGCTAACATCTTATTCAACTCTGAAGATGTGACATTATTAGTTAACTCAGATTCGGCCATTTTCGTTTCATCTATGCACAAAGTCAATTAATCTGGCAATTACGAAAGATAATAATATTGCGACTGTTCACCTGAATGAAAAAGTTCGATCATCATTAAAGACGAAGACTTTCCTCTATGATCAGGCCTAGCTCGGGAGCGCTTCTGAGTAGAGCCCTTGAAGAGGTGCTATATAAATTCTATGATTGCTTGATTGATTGATTGATTGATTGATTGATTGACAAACAAACAAACGGAAGGATAAACTTTGAGAAATATAGTATAAGATATATATATATATATATATCTGTCTGTCTGTCTCTGTCTGTCTGTCTCTCTCTCTCACTCTCACTATGTCTGCCTGCCTGTCTCTGTCTGTCTGTCTGTCACTCTCCCTCTCTCTCTCCCTCTCTCTCTCGACATATATACTTGTTCACAACTTCTTGACGATTGACCAGGTTCTGCCAGACATTCAGGCGCCAAATTCAGCGGAGGGCCGTTCAGCCAATCATGTCAATTCCCTTTAGCGAGAGCGCTTCTGATTGGTGCAGATATTTCCTGCAATACAGCCTATTAATGGACATTTTTATAGCGCTGCATGACCATCTAAAGTAAAGACCCCGTTGAGCCAGTTTGGTCCCACTTCAAAGTTTATAGCATTGTACCAACGTTCAACGCAACACGATAGGTTTATTGGCACACATATAGCAAACAGAAAATCAGAAATACAGTTTCAATTAAATTTCGTTCACCAAGATGTAAAGCACAATGTAACTGACGTAGAGACAAGTTAAACTGTCAACATGTACATCAACAAGCAATTGGACCTATATGTAAACGGCAGACGTTCCTGCATTGAATTGTCATTGCGTGTGCTCTACTGATATTCAGGTCAGTGTTGTATCAATTACATTCTAAATGTAACTCAATTATAATTGCAATTACATGCCTGTAAATGTAATTGAATTACAATTACTTGATTTTGAAAGTAATTGAATTACAATTACATTTTGATTGTAATTCAATTACCAATTACTTTTCCATTATTCCTTTAAAATTGGCAAATTATTTAGAATTATTTCGATAATTTTTTATTTACTGTATTTTTAAACTCGAACATCCAATGGACCAATGGCCTGTAAATTGTAATAATATACACATTCAATTGTATTATAAGTTTGTCAGGTATCCAAAATACGATTTGCAATTATAATCCACTAAACAAGACAGAGTTTATTTGATTTTTAGTAGAAGTTTTTCAAAATGATAGTCTGTTAGAGAACTCAGTTGGGTGAGTGAGTCAATTTGTCCACCAGTGCTAAAGAGACGCTCAACTGGAGCTGAAGCTGGAAGCTCTGTTTTCTGTAGGCAGCCGCAGTAAGCTAGCTAAGAATGAGTGCGTGACTGCATGGATAATTATGTGCTTGGATAGTCTGACAATGAAGGTCAGCCCTTGCCCTCAGGTCTATCAAAGTGTGCTGTAAGATTGTAAGAGGGGTGTAAGGAAAGAATAATGTTGACAATTAGCCTATGTTGTCATGCAAACATAATGCACAGCAGTTTATTCAACCCGGCAGGCTGTCATCTTTGCTGACTTTATGAAAGTAATTTGTAATTTAGACTTCATTCAATTACAAATTACATGCAATATTGTAATTGAAATACAATTACAATTACTGGACTTCAAATGTAATTCAATTACAATTACAATTACAGAACTTGTAATTCAATTACGTAATTCAATTACATGTATTTCAATTACTGAACAAACACTGATTCAGGTTCACAAATAGCATAATCAGTCGCAGAGATAGATCACATGAAAAGGTGCATAAGAATTTAATCAAATTCGCTGTGATATCAAGTCAGTTGGAAATGTAACTTATGTACAATTGTATACATGCGTTCAAAAACTAAGTTTCCTTTATCCTCATGTAACTGTATACGAATTGTATGGGTGGACCAAAGGGAATACTATAGAAAAACCCACACGGTCCGGCTCCGTTTAAATTTATCGAAGCAGACGCCATGCTTGCCGTGCATGAGTACCACCATCCACCTTTGCACTGCATAGCATGCTCTGCGCAACAACATGGCTGATTGTTCACGTCCTTTGTCGAGAATTTATATTTTCGGCTTGTCGATCCAAACGGGTCGTATTGTCCCGTGGAACCGGCCATGAGGTACTCATCGCTCTCGTTGTCTTGTATATATTGGTTATAGGAAATAGGGAACAATAACCCCATCTCATCTTTCAAATCGATGCAGAGCTTCCAGGTTTTTCCATTGTTCGTCATTCGGGAGACTTCATCCAGTCCATAAAAGAATCCGCCGTTAGAATCGCTGAATCCATACTTGTAGGCAGACCATGGCTGATCCAGTCCGTATCCTAGGTTGGAATGAATCAGAATGTTGGGCGTTTCTGTAGACAAGGATAAACTGAAATAGGTTCAAATGCATTGCAGTCACAGCTATAGCATCGTAAAGATCTTGTGATGATTTTTCGGAGTCAACATCTATTGGAATACATGACGAAATATTCTGTTGAAAATGTGGGCCCAAAGTACTGTAGGGGTGTCCAGAAATATGATGCATTGCAGAAACCAACCATTCCCTATTTCTTTACAATTATTCTATTCATATATTGTCTATAAATATGTTTTACAGAATTTTAAATTGTTATCCTGAGGTCCCTCAAAGCCCCCGAACATACCATACTTAAACTCCCAGGACCGAAGGCGCACATGTTTGGGTCTTGGAACTTGGGTCCATTGTCGATTTACTCTTTTAATTAATCACAAAAAATTAACGAAGAGTCCAATTTGGATGAACTTTTTAGTGTTTGTTTATCTCGATGAGAGCTACATCGAGATGAAATAATTATAGATAGGCCTATTAAATTCACGGTCATTCAAGGTCATTTCAAGGTCATAAGAAACGAACTCTAACAAAAATCGTAGAAAAATGATAAGATAATTGTTGAAATTGGTTAATTCTTGTTTTTCTCGTCTTGAAAAGGGCTACCTGTGATAAGAAACAAGGATACCAAATGTAAGACGATCAAAAGTTATTTTAAGGATAAAAAGGTCAATTTTCGAGAAAAATCATGGTCTGAAATTGACCTTTTTGTCCTTAAAATAACTTTTGATCGTCTTACATTTGGTATCCTTGTTTCTTATCACAGGTAGCCCTTTTCAAGACGAGAAATGGAAGAAAGAATGAAATAATTTCAACAATTATTAATTATTGGCTGAGACCTGATCATTTTTCTTCGAATTTCTTTAGATCTAGTTTCTTATGACCTTGAAATGACTTTTAACGACCCTGAATTTAGTATCTATATTTTATCGGAATATAGCTCTCATCGAGACAAACAAAGAGTAAAAAGGTCATACAAATTGGACTCTTCGTTAATTTTGTTGTGATAAAAAGAGTAAATCGACAATGGACCCAAGTTCCAAGACCCAAACACAAAGTATCACGCCTGGGGCATTAATCGCCTGTTCAATCGTCTGAAATAGTCACAAGCCCTAGTGAGGTGGGTGAGGTATGCCACACCCCTGCATCACGCCTATCGAGGCATTTTTCGGCCACTGACTTGTTTGTTGAACGGCTAGTAAGCCTTGTCAGAATTATGGAGCGCCAACGTGAAGGACAGTCAGAACTCATGAGCAATCCGTCATGAGATATCAGTCAGAAATCTAGAGAAGTCAGACACGAACGATAGACTAGCACTACTGGCCACTGGCGTGGATCGTATGGAAGGTTCTTCATTAAGAAAGCTTGCTGTGGGATCGGAATCGAACCCTAGTTATGGCTTGGCCATGGCTCTTTCTGTGCGACAGCCGCGGACATTGACTATTCCGCCCTTGGTCTGCGGGAACTTCCGAATGACGTGAGGCTCCATTCGGAACCCCTGGGATATCCTACTACCTTGAGAAGTAGTGAACGATTGAGTTACAAACCTAGGCCTGATTACACGGGCCTATAAGTGGTAAAACTCGGATGTTTCCACGCTTTGCTATGGATCCGAATCCTACGTTATACACGACGTTGATAGCTGTACAGTTCACTCTCACCTTGGATCTCACCCGCAACACGTCCTACCCTCGTCGGTGGGTGGAGCTCGAGTGGATGCGGCATTGCGACGGGGGTGGTGGTGTAGCAGATAGCTTTGACAATGCAACATATTAGCCTATTTAGGTAAATTGCAACGTCTGCGAATCTAATGATCGTGGATGAGCAGACTCAGTGTGGCGAGCATGCGCAAGTTGTTTGCGAACCCACGGCCGTATCTCTTTCATCAAGGAAAAGACTGCTTTCGGTGAGAGCAGCTGTTAAGTAAAGGACAAGTCTTGCGATGCATTGGTCCCGTCCATGAATATTATGGATTGGTTTATTGTTGGCTGATGGCTTAAGGACAGAAAATGAGCTATTCTCCTATACTTGACTATTGGACATGGGATCTCTACCTTAAATGGGCTGCTAATGCTATTGTTATGTTATGATGCGATAAATGAAGAAACTGAGACAGTGCAAGTATTCTCTACTCACCGAGAATGCCATTGCACATGAGCAAAGCAGGCATAGAGAGTGGTGGCATGGTAGTCGACTTCTCAGTTGTTCTAATAGTAGTGCGCAGTGCTGAAACTTTGTAAGTCGAAGTGGCCACTGAAGAGCTGGTTGAGGTTAAGGATGGGGTTGAGGTTGATCTGGTTGAGGTTAAGGATGGGGTTGAGGCTGATATGGCTGAGGTTAAGGATTGGGTTGAGGTTGATATGGCTGAGGTTAAGGATGGGGTTGAGGTTGATTTGGTTGAGGATAAGGATGGGATTTCGGTTGATTTGGTTGAGGTTAAGGATGGGGTTGAATTTGATGTGGCTGAGGTTAAGGATGTGGCTGAGGTTGATGTGGTTGAGGTTAAGGATGGGGTTGAATTTGATGTGGCTGAGGTTAAGGATGTGGCTGCAGTTGATGACGAGGTTGATCGCACTGGGTTAGGTGTCGACTCTTCCGAGGTGACAGCGATCTCACTTGTATCCATCAAAGTTGCTGCTGCTGTTGCTGTTGGTATGGACAACAAATCTGTAATAAATGTTTAGTTTTGAACACACAGTTTACTGTCTTTTACGCAATATTCAGTCAGTTTATCCGTGCTGAATTTCATAGAATCAAATATAGCCTGACTTTTTAACACTCATTTAAAATCGAGCCTAATATACGACAAAAGCAATGGAACATCGGGTGCACTGTCGGTAGGTTTTTCAATGCTCTTTACAAATGTACTCGGAAGCAAATATGCTAACATCACTTTCTGCACCTACGAAAATTCACAACACTAAACGTATGCCGCACTCCCATATATAATTGGATTTTTGTCTTGGTATATCCGGATTGTCCAGCGAATCGTTCCGCGACAAATTGCCTATAGGATGATCGAATTTTCATCTGGCACAAAACGATCGCGGAGAACTGTTCTTGAAGGGTTAATTTGGCCAAGCTTTGGTGAATATTTATGTCACCACGACATAGCTTTTGTGTTGATGCGAGATTTGGTTATTTCCTTTATAATGTCATAGTTAGCCTACACACCGAAATGTATCATTTGACGACGATGTGATTCGCGTCCACTCTTTCATTCTGAAGCACTTGGACTATTGTAACGTCTTTGTAGTTCGACTTCAACTACGACTTAATCGTCGCTCATCTCATTTTTCAAGATATTTGTGAAAGTCCTCACATTGGACACACTAGAGGCCTCTGCGTTTTCTTCAGCTATCCTTTTCAACAAAGCATATGGTTGTGTTCAACAGCCTGGGAGACTTGCTTCTTAGGACAATGCAGTCACGTTGTACTTTTTCACGAACTTAACCATCCTTTCGGTAAAGGTTTTCATTTAATTTGCGTTCTGTTTCCTCACAGACAACTAGCGAATTATTTCAACCTATGTGACGTAGTATCCTATTAGATCTGCATGGGGGGGGCCCGTGGCGCTTTGGATAACAGCTGGCACAGAGACCGAGAGGTACCGAGTTCGAGCCCCCGTTGGGCGGATTTGCTTTGTAGGCTGCTATTAGCGCCGTTGTATTACATGGCTGTCTGTTCTGTTAGTAGTTAAGATTTCAATTGCATAACATGTAAATGTACAGCGCAGTGCGTTTGTCAGGCGCTTAATAAAGAAAAGATTATTATTATTATTATGTTACCTCCATTTGCTTGCTCTTTCCCAATCTATTGAATCTCTTTCTGCTGATCTCAATTGTTGGATGTCCTCTAATCGTCTTTCACTATTATATAACGCAAAAATCTCAATTTTTTGCCTACCCCCCCTAATAACGTTACATAACAGCAGCTGTGACCCCCACCCCTATATTATATAACATATATGCTTCCTACCCCCTACCCCCAGTCTATAAGCACATTCAAAAGACATACAGTGGACCTTATTGTATTACACAACTGGAAACTTTCATTATTATTATTATCATACTGTCAAGTTGATATTGTCGAGGATTTATAACAATACAATGTTAGTTAATAGCACTTTAATAGTGACTGGATTATGTTAAAAGTTTGTAGGCCTACTGTATTAAATGTAGTTACTAGACTAATGCAAATTAGCAAATTAATCGTTTAATACTAGAAATGCAAGATGCATTAATAAAGCTAACTAATTATCTTATTTTCAACTTGTAGCTGTCAGAACTGAGTCAATGGTATAATAACCAATTAATTCATGGCTAACTCTCAGAGCTATTAAAGACAATTTTGTTACCTTATACTTGTCACAAGTTGCGACCTGTCAGTGTGATACTTTGAATATTAAACAAAATTTCTTGATTTCTTGATTGAGAATGCGTCCTAAATGAACAATATGACCACCCTCGAATAGTTTGAAATAGAGCGCTGCTACCTACCAGCTAGCCACATCCCATATTATGCAAAGCACTGAGTGAGTAAGTAACTAAAAACTAAAACACAATTAGTAATGAAGAATATTTATTAAAATATTACAGTGAAAGTCCAATGGTCAGACAAACAAGCAAAATAGCATAAGCTGAAAAAGTTTGTTATATAACGAAACCTTGAACCTACCCCACCCACCATAAACCTATAACGCTAACAAAACAGGAACCCACCCACGTACCCCTTGAGCGTTATATAATATGTGAACGGCCCCTAATCGTCTTTCACTCAACTCTTCCAAGACTCAATTGATCTGGCTTGGCACTCGCCAACAGCTAATTAAACTTGATTAGGATTTACTTGCCAAGCAGTTCCCTCAATTTACTTTCTCGACAAATGTCCGTAACCTGGGTGTTACTCTTGACAGTACTCTTTCTTTCTCTGCACATATCTCTAATCTCTCTCGGTCCAGTTTTTATCACTTGCGGTGTCTACGTGTCATTCGACGATCTGTCCCCTCGCCGATTTTTTCTTCCATGGTTCATGCCTTTGTCTGTTCACGCATTGACTACTGTAACTCGTTACTTATGGGCCTACCAAAACTCCGCTCGTTACTTATGGGCCTACCAAAACTCCGCCTTGCTCCACTCCAATCAGTACTTAATGCTGCTGCTCGTTTAATTGCCCGCCTACCTCGTTTCTCCCATATATCGACTTTCATGACTCAAGACCTTCATTGGCTTCCTCTAACTGCTCGGATTCAGTTTAAAATTATTTTTCTTACGTGTAAAACGTTTTTAGGTCAAGCTCCACACTACCTTTGTGATCTTATGAGACGGCCTATCTCAGCTACCTCTGGACGTCCTCTCCGCTCTTCTGACCATCATGACCTTCTAGTTCCGAGGTCTCGGACTGCCACAGCACAGCATCGTGCCTATGCATCCGTTGGACCTTTGCTGTGGAATGACCTCCCTGCTTTAACTCGTGCTGTAATGTTATCTGGGGTACCACTATTTCTGCTCGTTCTCTTAAGACTTTTCTTTTTTCGAGGGGCCCTTCGCACTGGAAGCGCTTCTGATTAGGCTGTACTGCGAGAGGCGCTTTATAAGTCCATAAATAGAATAGAATAGAATAGAATTTGTGAGGTTCTACAAAGGCGCTGTAGATATACCGAGAAACATGTCCGCATAGGCCTATATACATACATTCATAAATATATTCTTACACAGGCCTATACGCATTAATGCATGCATACTGCATAGTATTACGTAGTTAGATGCATTCACGCATGCATGCATAGATCTACACACACGCAAAAGTGCATGCATGGCGTACCTGTAGCTTGACAACTTTGAAGACCCGCAACCTAAGAAATTAATAGAACAAACATAGCATTAAATGCACCATACATAACACACAAATATTAGTTATGCAATACTTTTCTTGTTTCCACAAAATATTTTGAAAATCTATTTATACTATACTCGTAACTCCTAATCTCAATAAAAATGTAAGGATCTAACCGACCTCAGCATGGTAACATCCCGTCACTACTGCACAGTTAGACGGGGTGTAGTGAAAGATATCACAGGTCCTGGTATTCCTTCGGTAGTTGTAGTTAGTGCAGTCGGAGTCTTGAAGACAGTGCAAGGCACACAGAGCCCCAGGAGCCACGCAGGAATCCTGGTCTGATAACAACGGAGACAACTGGTCGAGAGGAATCACAAGCGATGGTTCATCGATTGCACAGCAGCACAGGTCACTGTTCCGTTCTCATCTTGGGTTTTCTCAAACGCAACTACGACGTTTCTCCATAAACTTCCACAGCTGGAAGATATGAAGAAGACAAGCATACATTGAACTTTCATCATGACTGCGATCATAGATCTACCGACGGGTTCTGCAATTGCTTCTATATATTCGTAGACCTATGCACTGCTCAGTCGTCAGATGACGTTAATAACAAATTGTGGAAGTAATTTCAGTAAACGAATAACACTTTTATCGATTGCCGTTATATCCTCGCTGTCTTCATAAAATTTAATGTACTGCTGTTTTCTAAAGAAACATTTTCTTACACGAGTCAATGCTGGTGCACTTAAAAGAACTCCATTGACCACGTGCATGTATATAGTGCTGGAGAAAATGACCCGAAACTGTATTTGCTATAAGTGCACATATTGTATGGCAGAAAAGGGACGCGGACATATCTAATGTTCTATGCATAGGCTAGTATACATGTATATAAATACAACTATACATACATATTATGTAGACTAAAGTTGCATCCGGCGTGTTTCAACGAAGTGAATATAATTATTGGAGTGTATAAGCTTTGCGACGTCTGGTCATTTTGACGGAAATCCTCTGTGGATAAAGTTAGATTGGATTTTAATGTCTGGCCTTTCATTTTTACCGTTCTCTCGACCAGTCAATGGTTTTGTCTCTTTTCGACGATAACTTTATTTTCAACCAGTTGTGTTCACGTGCTTCTCTTGAAGAGATTTGCTGGTTTTGTCGCCTCGTGAGACTGGCCTCTTATTTTGCTTTTATGTCAGATATGTACATGTACAATACATATAGGTCTACCTTCTAGGGAATTAATGTCGTAACCTAAAAGGGTTTGTTAATATTGATTTACGCCGACAACCTATAAATATTATATAATTATATATTTAAGTGAGCACTGAACAGTCGTGCAATTAAGACGTCTAAGAGTATTGGCAAATGTTCGTTCTCGGCCCCGCACCATTGTTCTAATCAGTTATAATGAAACTGATCGCATGGTTGATCACTGAATCTAAAGCTCATTCTTTTGTTCATAAAATGTCTGTATCTCTCATGAATCAATACGTAGCCAAATTGCAAGAATTCTCATTTGTGAGTGGCAATTAACTTAAGTGCCTTAATAAAAAGTTTCCATGCAGTATTTCTTATTGCACATTTAGACGGACGTTCTTAATTACTTCAGGTCAAAAGCATCCGGCATAGCCCTTAGCCACTGGAAGAATAGTGATATGCACCTACATTTTGAAATTTCCAGTTTTCCTAAGCTCAGAAATGCGCCCACAACCATGCGACAGAATATCGATGGCGCTGAGCAATTGTGCGAGAAGGACTTGCTCAACATCTTCCTCTACACACCATTTCAGTGGACACTCGATCGCGCAATCTCTCAGCGTACTCTGTGGCTAACATGCCCATATTGTTATGATAGCGTTACCAAAGATAACAATAACACTAACATGATGTTAAGTTTCAAATAAACAGCGACGATATGATCGATAATTTAGACTACCGGCTATAATTGCCGTAGCCTCTGATTTAATTTGTTGTCTAAATGGTGGCCCACATAGTACTGCGAAAACAGTTGCAGTAAGAACGTTGCATTTAACTTAGTATACTACGTCCTTAGTCTAGTCCTTATTGTCCTTCTTAAGTGTGTGAGTCTGAGTCAGCACACCGGGATCATTATTTATCAACCATCTTTGTACAACAGCTCAAAGCAACTAAGTTTATCTCTGATGGTCCTCGGCTAGTTTGCCATTCGTCTGCCTCTCCTTCCTTTCCTTACAGAACACCATTTGATTGGCCATTGTAATATATGCAACAACAATGCCATTAATTATATGACTGTAAAATTAATGTAATGAATGGTCAGAATTTTGCACACGGATCGGAGCTATCATTGGCAATAGAAGCCTATAAACAAAATTCCTTATCTATATTATGCATTAAAAATTACTTGCATATAGAGCATAAAGCTAGAACCTTTTAAAATCGCCATGTTGACCTCATGAACGTAGCCTATAGGCCTATCAAATATGACGAACAACGCCAATTGAATGCTCTTTGGTGAATGGTGCAATACTGTACCGGTATGTCAAATAAATTTGTTGCCTTTTGTCTCGTGATCATTCCAATAAAACTTTAAAAGATAATAGGTTTATGATTGGTCGATCTTTTTGTGAGTTTGAGTTAAACCGTTGGCCGCTTTTATTTTCCCAAGGAGATCACCAGAATGATGGTGATTAGGAATTAGACTATAATTGACACGAGGCTTTGTGTAAATCATCCATAACACCTGGACATTAAGTTAAGCTGCAGAATGTAACTAACATTTCCATGCATTGCAAGCCGAGAATAAAATAATACCTTGCTGCTGGTGATCTTAAGCAAACGCTATATGGAAAACATAAGAACACGATCGTCGCAGTATTACATCCTAATGTGAAGTGGTCTGATTTCAATAGCCGGTGTTCTGAAAGTGAGGCTGAAATTTTCCATTCCTATAATATTATAATACATTTGAAGTTTATGCGAAACAACAAGAGATATCCAGTTAGTAGGCTATTCTTTCGTTTTATTAATACTATATAGGCCTAGCTAATGGTTCTGGTTATTAAAAGTTTTGTGGCGCATTTTTAATTTCTTTCTCAATTCCTTAATTTTATTAAGCAAAAACAAAGTCTAAATCCTTAGTCATGCGTATTTTAAAGCTTCTAGTGAAGTTAAACAGCATTATGTCATTATGGTTTAAAATCAATTTAATAGTTTCGAAAAAAGTTAATATTGCACAGTTTTCTAAATCTCGTCCTTATTTTATGAAAATTAATCGCAGTAGAATCAATTAAAAAATTACACTACTTATGACATTTGATTAGTGCTCTGAGTCAAAAATAGTTGACAATTAGTTTACATTTTGGTAAGTGATATAATGTGATCCGTTATTTACATGGAATAAGGGCCTTACAACATCGTTTTCGTCGTAAACTTGGCCGACAGAGCTTTACCCATAATTCCATTATGTGCTCGATAGTGCAGTGCTTAGAGTGCTGGACTGTCAATTGAAGGTCATGGGTGCAAATCCCCGCCAGGACAGAAATGTGGTTCGAGATTTCTACTCCATCTATGCCACTAGCCAACTCAGCTATAATGAGTGCACCGACCGTACACTGTCGGTGAGAAGATGAGACGGTGAGGGAGAGCAGCAACCCTCATATGCCGAGGCTAAGAAAATGAAGTCGCTTACACTTCATACTCATGGCTGCCTCACGACTAGCTCAAGGGACTGCTCTTCTTATCATTACTCCCTATAGCCTCACTATAGCCTTCTAAGAAAAACTTCTAATTTCAGATCAGTTCCTGTTTTGTGTATGTGACAACAGTTTAAATATGACAAGTATATGCCATAACATTTCAATCAGTCTCTTATGAAAGCCAAGCCAAAAACGTGGACGCATGCAAGATTAAGGGACGAGTAGTAAGCCCTTACATGTACTCAAGGCTGGTTATCACGCGAAATGCAGGAGGTGGGACTAAGAGACAAAATATTCTGGCTGGATGAGTGCTATGCCGAGTGCCTCAAGGATCAATGCGTGGACCAGGTCAGTTCATAATTTTTATTACGACATAGATGATGGGCGTTCAACTGTTCATCTAAAAAATTTTAAACCTGCGGCTGATCCAAAACTAAGCAGAACAGTAGTTGATGAAGAAGAATCGGAAATACAGCGAGAAAATGTAAGAAGAGTACGTGTCCAAGTAGTCAGGAAAGATGAACATACAAATCATGGGTGAGGACACGTTTAGAATACTGCATGCAGGCATGGAATCTGAAGTGATATTTAACGTCTGGGAAAAGTGTAAAGAAGACGACCTAACAAAATGGTTTGTGTTTACAAGGATCTGAGCCATGAAGAAAGGTCGACAAGGTGTTCAGTAACAACGTAGGGGAGATGAATGAGCTTAGGGGCCAAACTGAAGCTTAAAGGATTCTCATTGAAATGAAGGCAGTGTAGTAGGAGAAGTTCTCTGAAACAGTAAACAAGGCGACTCCAGGTCAAAGATATAAAATATGTGGTATACTGACAGGAACGTTGGAGCCTAATGATGGTACTTCTTAAGTGCAAGAGTTGTAGACTTATGACGTAGGTTGAATGACAGTGCTAGCTGTCTCAGTGGATGCTATCACATTTTAAAATAAAAAGACAGGAATGATGGAGTATTAAGCATTCCAGTTTAAACTGTAATACTTCTAACACAGATTACATATCTTGGGAACAGTGGCGTCGCCAGAGCTTCAAGGTTGGGGGGGGGCAAGGCATAGGAGGACAGAGAAATGAGCGTCCGAAGGACGATCGCTGAGGCGCGGAGCGCCGAGCAGGGGAGGGGTTTGGGGAGGGGATGTGCCCCTCCCCACTTAAAATTTTTTGAATTTCCATACTGTAATGGTACCATTTTAAGCTGTCATTGGAAAAAAATTGTTCTATTATTTCAGCGCAGATAGGAGCTAACTGTGACTCATAGCTAAATGTTAAATGCTCGCGTTTTCATATAGTGACCGTATACGGCCTCGACCCTGCGCATTTTTCAATGAATTGATTGGATTACATCCTTCATCACTGCTCGCCCGTTCGAATGGACGCCACACCATTTAATGTAATGTAATGTATATCTTCGAAAATTTCTCAGCGCCCACAAAAGCCACGTCAGGGATACCAGCTTATTCACCAGCGCTTTAAGGCCCCCCGTGCAAGGACAGCCTGTTGGAATGCGGCTGTGTGACTGGTTTAAATAGGTCACCCCCATCATGACTCATCACTGCGAATAGGAGAGATAAACAACATTGGACTTTTCCCTATTCTTCTGTAAAACACAATCCGTCACCTGTTGATTAGTCTTTGAAAAGAAACAAACTTTGGAAGAGGAGAAGAGGACCTTCAATGTAAAATGTCAAACCACACACCACATAGGGTACCCCCCTAAAAACTCACCGGATTTGCGCGAATCCCAGGACCCAGCCTGACCAGGGTTGGAAGGGCAGCTGCCCCCCCCCTCCTTGCCCCCCCCGTGGCGACGCTAATGCTTGGGAACCACTTATCATCAGTGGCGGCGCCAGGGGGCATATAGGGTGCTTAGCCCCCCATCTAACTGCGGTTGAGCTTCCCAAAAGGTTTTAAGCAAAAAAGGTCGTCCCATCCCAATGGGAAGAACTTACCATGGCTTTTTGAGCTTTAGCCCCCCAACCTGAAATCCTGGCGCCGCCACTGCTTATCATCCCTGCTATATACGATATGTTTGCATCTTAATTTAGTATCATGCTCTATAATATTCTAAATCATAGTTTCTCTTTTTAACTTAATTTTTGAAACGCACTTCTCCATCGACAATAATTATAGACGATAGATACAGATGGAAAATAAACAATTGTGTGTATAGAACAATCCTTTGTCTTGGATGATTCCATTTATTGTCCTCAAATGTGTCACTTTTATCAAAATTGTTCACAAACTACAGTTGAATTTTTTTTCATTTAAAATCTAACACTTAATGCTAATTAAGGCAAGTGAAATTGCAACACAGCGCAATACAATGAAAATGTGTTATTTTTGCAGTATTAAAAAGCACTGCGCTTAGACTGCAAAGGCAACATCCGTTAGAATAACTTTCAGAACTATGCTTGACTAATCATTGCAGTAGAATACTTAAATACAGTTGGAATAAAGAGAGGAGGAGCGGCCCAATAAAATCCACAGCTTCCAGCTCCATTCAAAACGACTGCAGCAACAGTCACACTCGTTGAACAAGGATACCACCATCCACCTTTACACCTTATGGCATGCTCGGCACAACAGCACGGCTGGTTATTCACGTCTTTGGTCGAGAATTTAAACTGTCGGTTTGTAGCTCCGAAGGGGTCAGTAACTCCACCTGCCAAGTTGGTCATAAAATACGTGTAGCCAGCAGTTTCGCTGTCCAGTACAAATGACCGGTAAAGTAGAGTGTACCGAATTCCTGATAAGTCTAGAGCATCGAAGCAGAGTTGCCAAGTCGCTCCGTTGCTTGTCATTTGGTAGATGTTTTCGTTTCCGATATAGTATCCGCCGTTGGCATCGCTGAAACCATACTTATAAGCTGCCCATGTCTGATCCAGTCCGTAACCATAGTTGACCTGCAGAACGTAGGAAGGCTTCCCTAAAATAAAGGCCCATTCTTGCATTTAACACTAGGAGGCACTAGTCACTCATAAAACTAAGGCATAGAAATGCAATTTAATATGCAATGTAGTGTAAAACAAAGGTTTTACGATAATTAAATAAGTGAGTTTATGTACAGACATAAGCATAAATTGCTACCCTCTGTGTTTAATGACTATTTTAATATAACATCGGACACTCATACTTACCGTACTAGACAAGCTGAATCTTATAGAGGAATATTTGCACGCACTAATACAAGGTTATTCGCCTTAAGGTCCACAGGACCATCAGTCTGGAACAATATCCATGTCAGCACTCGTCACCTGCCTAACTTGAATTTATTTTAAAAATCCATGCGAGCTCTCTTATTAAATGTGTAATTGTTCAAATTGCTGTGTTGCCATCGCTTAGTTAAGTTTGTTTTGATTTCAAATTGCTGTGTTGCCATCGCTTAGTTAAGTTTGTTTTGATTTCCGTGTATTTTCTGTTGTTGGTTCTCTGTACTCGAACCGTCATTATCACCACATCATCTGGTACCTAGGTAGCCCTAGTTAGTGGGTCCTGTGACCCTTCAGGGCTCTCCGTTTGTTTCCTAAATTACACTCGTGTGATAGTTGTTTTTTCTGTTATTATGATGTGGAACAATAAAACTTTTTGAATTGAATTGAATTGAATAATTTATATAGCACTATAGCTACACAGCCACTAATATGGTGCTTTACCATGTCAATAGTCAGTGTAATGGTAGAGGGTGTTCTTAGAATTATAAATCCGCTACAGTCTAATTATATAATATAATATATAAAGACACAATTCATGGATCAAGAGCTCAAAGCATTTCTAAAATGGGATGGATTGATAGCATAAAGTGGCGGACTAAATTATCAGTCGACCGTTTATTTTAACCGACAAGAAATACAGTAGAAAGAAATGTAGCAGAATTGTCCGCGTTCCGGCCAATCCTCTGATCAAGGATGGCTGAAGACTAGATAAGACAGCATAATTTAATAGCTAATTCAAAACGTTAAAATACTCTCGGCGTCATGAATAGATACCCACTCCTACGTGTAGGCTATAATGTTCACAAACATTAGCCACTGAGATAAGTAAGGTCTTGCTAAAATGAACTCCCAATCACCTAAACGAAACCATTGCTGTACAGTGTACACAGACATCATAAGTCTGGCAATATGGGCTCAATAAGTGCATAATAAATATGCTAACAAGTAGAATTCGTGTGGAATAATTACGCACAGTAAACTGTCGTTTCCTTTTCAAGGAATTTGAGAAGACTGCAAACTGTGGGACCTTTGGCTATAATGAATGTCTACAAATATAAGGAGCATTAGAATCTAAGAAACGAATATGTCTATGAATGTGTCTCCTCGGTGGCATTACGGGGTTCAGAACAAGTGTGGCTCTGCCTAAGCGCTTCTTGGCAACCATTGCCAAGTAGCCTACTGGTATAACAAGAAAGTTCGTTTACCGTTAGTGCATGGCACTGAGATGAACGTGATGAATTGCTTAAGATTAATTTAAAACTAGAAACTTACCGAGAAGCGTCTCACACACTGAAAGCGCCGGTAAACTTGGAAGTGGTAGTAGTACAGCAACCGTCATTCTGGTGAAAGATGTTGTTCGAGCAATCGTTGTTTTTGCAGCAGAAGATGATGGGCCCATTGTTGTAATCGCAACAGCCTCGAATGAAGACGCTGTAGTTGCGTCAGGCAGTTGGTCTACAAATTTATTTTTATTATGCGTTACCGGCAGAAATGCTTACTTATGTTTACTTCATAATAAGCCAATTCAACAATGACCAACGGCAACGAAATCATCAACTATCTCAGGCAGTGAGGCAAATATAAGCTTATTAGGCTACTTGACAGCAGCTGTTAGCGAATTATTTCAACCTAATGTGAAGCACATATTAGATCTGCATGTAATTTCCTACAGCGGCGGCGCCACAGCGGGCTAGGTATGCTTAGCCCCCACTAAATGCAGTTCAGCCCCCCCCCTCCAAAGCAAAGAACGGGAAATCTCTACCAATGTTTACTTCATAATAAGCCAACTAAACAATGACCAACGGCAACGAAATCATCAACTATCATCAGGCAGTGAGGCAAATATATTACTTACTTCATTAGCATGGGCAGCGTCCATGATAATCGTGCTTCTAGGCCGGGGGCGTTTATTAGAAGTTTTACGGGAATTATGGTAAGTCGTTTGCAGCCATGAATAAAATCAACATTCCAACGACGTTGACGCTAGTCCAGACCAGTAAGCAGCACACTACGACAGCGCCACCAAAATTTCAGTCAGTCTGCACTGAAGCAAGACGATCTGTGCCAAAACCATGTATGCCAGTGCAGCTAGTTGGCGAACTTGTCGACGGCGAGCAGCTGTCAGAACCGATAATTATCACAGTCACTGATTGCAAAACAACTTAAAAGTTTTACATTCACACTATCCGAACAGGTGACAACTAATTTGCCTGCAAGCAAAATACTACGCCCAGTCTACAGTCCGCATTTACCCAAATTCCAACGTGTAGCCTACAGCAGTTCATAAATATTTAAGAGATATTTTAGGCATTTTTCATCGCTCATCCAACCAGTGCCGTTTTAAGGTCTAGGCACGCGAGGCACGTGCCTAGGGCCCCGCGCAACAGAGGGGCCCCGCGGCGGCCCCAAAAGATAAACTACATCGCGACCACGTAATAAAATACGATAATGATTACTGAACAATATTATAAGTTCTAACAAGTCTGCAAAGTAAGAGCAATATTAAACAAACGTCTTCATATTTAGTTAACTATAGTTATTGGTAATAAGTGCAGAGCGCTATAGAAGTTAGACCGAAATTTTAAATCAATAATTTTAACGCATGGCGCTCGCTTTCCACACAGCTTCCTATATACAGGGTGGGCCAATAGGAATGCAACTACTTTGAATGGATATAACTTGAACAATTGTTATCCGAACATCGTGCCCAATATACTAAATTGAAAGTAATCATCCACTCTACTACTGTGTCAAATCTTGCGCTGATATACGGCACCGTTGTTATACAATTTCTGTGCGGCGCACACCTCTCAATTTTGAATGTAAATATTAGACATCATGGTGCCGCTCACGGAAGAGGATAGAATTTTAATCCGAATTTTAAGAGCAGAAAAAGGATACAATGCACATCAGATGATGATAGAATTCCCTTCTAGAAAATGGAATAAATATGCTCTATATCGAATGATTAAACAAATTGATGCTACGGGAACTTCTAACAGCCGCAACTGTGGTCGCAACGATCTGCGCGCACAGCAGCGAACATTGCACAAGTCCAAGAGTTAATTTGCAGCCAAGACAGCAATCCAGGGACGAGTAAGAGTCCGAGAGAAATTGAGCGTGCGACCGGAATTTCACGTAGTACTGTTAGGCGCATTGCGAAACATGACCTCAACCTCAAAGTCTATCGTCAACGTGAGGTTCAGAAATTGTCTGATGCCGATTCGATAAAACGTCTAGCCGCCTGCAGACGACTCAAGAAGTCAAGAAGCGAAAGACAGATGAAAAGATCGACAGAACATGGTTCACAGACGAGAAGATCTTCACGGTTCAGACGCCAACAAACACTCAGAACGACCGTGTGTATGCAAACGTTAGCTTTAAGCGTGAGGTTGCGCACTTGCGCCTGCTCGGCTTCTGAAGGGCAGGAAGCACTTCTCGCAAAGTGTGATGGTGTCGTTGGCTGTTTCAAAGCTTGGAAAGACGGCGCCATTCTTTGTTACTCCAAAGGCTAAGGTGAACAGTGTTTATTACTGCGATGAAGTACTCGCAAGAGGACTGCTACGTGATATTCGCCAACTGTCTGGAGTTGATGGTTACATCTTTCAGCAAGATGGAGCGCCGGCGCATCGTTCACGTCATACGGTTGCCTATCTGAACGCTAACGTACCTGAGTTAATTGAACCGGAGAACTGGCCACCGAACAGTCCGGATTTAAACCCGGTTGACTATTCGATCTGGGGTTGTCTTCAGCAACTGGTCTATCGTGAACCGATACGTGACGTTGAACATTTGAAAGAAGTGATTCTTTGCTGCTGGGCTGAGATAACCCAAGCACTGGTGGACTCAGCCATCGATTAGTGGTCGTCTCGTGTTGATGCAGTCATTAAAGCACGTGGTGGACATATTGAGTATTTGTTTGACTGATAGTAAATTCACTCAAGGTGTTAATTGTTAGTACTAAGTGATTGTTTAGAATTGACATCTTTAGTTTCAGACTTTTGTTTTTTCTTGCAGTTTTATGGCTGGAAAATGGCACATCGAATATTAATAGCATTATCTCAAAACATCGTAATAGTATCTTGTAGATATTTTTCGGAATGATACGATGGATAATTATCTTCAAACTGATATATTGGACAAGACTATCAGATAAAAAATGTTCAAGTTATAAGGTGTCAAAGTTGTTGCATTCCTATTGGCCCACCCTGTATATATTGTTTGCTTTCATTCGTCTGCTTTTTGCAACGCTATACATTTGTCTTATAATATACCCTAAAAAATCAAAGAATGTTTAATGTCTTGGTAAGTTAATATTAATTTTTAATATGAAATCTCTCTCAGTCCTATAATCTAGTCATTTTCTCAATTATTTGAAATTATAACAAAGTGTATACATCATTTCTGGAAAGTCCTGCAAATGACACTGTTATGGATGCGAGCACAAAGTATAGAATTCAGACGTACTTGCCAATCACCGACACTCATTGATCAATTAACCAAACAGACGCAGAGAAGCTTATGGAGTTATAAAGACGTCTGCAGGAGAAGATTTATATTCTTAAAGGTCCATTTAAATGCCGAACATATAACAGAATAGGCTACTGTAAAAAGCTTGTAAAGTTCTATCCTCAAGATCTTGACCGACACGAACTAATTTCAGAATGTGAATACCTGAAATACTATAGGGTGGGTAGGCTAACCCTAATGTGGGCAGGTTCCTAAAATGGGCACCCCCTTGCATCTCAAAATATAAACGACATAGAGTGGTGCCTTCTAGGAAATATTATTAACTCTATATATTGCTGTTATAAAATAGCAAAATATGTCGGCGGAAAATTGTGCTTCAAAAGTAGGAAGTAAATGCTTATTTAGCATGCGAGTTTTTAAATGTTCGATATATGGTTCAGTAGCCGTGGGTGAGTTGTTTTTTAATGTATTTTCAATCGGTTTTTTGCAGAAGTTTGGTGAAGTATCGCTATTTCGCCTCAGAGGAACGATAATGCGAGAGAAAGTGGGCCGACTTTATTTACTAATTTTCCTAAGGAGGTACTGCTTGGAGCCTAATTTGGGCACCACTGGGTATTCTTAATTTGGGCAGTGCCCATTCTAGGTAACCTTGTATGCACAAAATGAGGCCATGTTTACTACTATATTAGGGTAGAGTTCCCTTATTTGGGCACCTTAAATATAAAAGGCTCATATTATACCGATATTGATACGTATGCTTCTTGTTTGGTGTTGTTTGGTTAGCTGAAACAGTAGGTAATGAAAATATATTGAATACATACAATAGAGTTTGGAAAATATTTAGTTGCGCAGAGAAAACGACAACCCTCTAAAGTGCCCAAATTAGGACACGGTGCCCTAAATCGGGCACCAGGTGCCCAAATTAGGTATACTACAGTCCAGCTATGATAGTGTTGCATTTTATGCGCTCTAGTTTATTCCACCTTTTACTTAACACATACTATTTTCGAGATAAAATAAACCAAAAATGTAACAATGGTTGTGTTTAAGAGTTTTATATCCAAAACTGCAACTGAACAAGTTAATACTGAGAACAAAGTTATGAAGTACATAGATCCCATTGAACAATTGGCAAACTAGGCTATTTCCACTATATATAGGAAACTAAACAGCATGTACTAATTCACCACTTGAAAATCAGCATGTGCCACAGCGGAAAGATGATCGTTTGCCTTTCTGATTAAGCTTTAGCTTATGCACGCATGTATCACACATCCACTTTTCACATTTCGGGCACTGCGACCATTCGACGTGACTCATTGTATGCAACTTCACAGTAGCCTATAGACATGAAGTTGTCTTCTTTTTCACCATCATCTTGACTTTGCTTGTCACTTGTTGGTTTTGAGTGTCTGCAACCCGCTTTTGCGGGGGAATATCATGAATGGTTGACAGTCGACTCCTGCTGCCGACATACAACACACGGCAGTCTCGGTTTTATCTTCCTCCGCACTGATAATCACCGCAACCTTTCTTTCCTTTAGTTGCTATTATTTTATGTGGCTTATGATAATTCCAGTCTCATAAACGTTGAATATATTTTCAACCCGAATTCGCCGACTTCCATCTTCATGAGATAATTCTTTTCTTTAAACTTCTTAAAATATCTTCATCTTGCTTCTGTTATAACCCAATGCACGCTAAATGGACTCTAGCTCCTTCTGGCTTCCTTATCGACAGCACCATATTTCTTGCTAAGAATAAGCGAAGCCATTTCTTCCCAGCCGTGAATATCAGTGCGGAGGAAGATAAAACCGAGACTGCCGTGTGTTGTATGTCGGCAGCAGGAGTCGACTGTCAACCATTCATGATATTCCCCGCAAAAGATTCAAGACAGATCTTCTTGACAAGGGTCTTGTCGGCGCAAGCGGGTTGCAGACACTCAAAACCAACAAGAGACAAGCAAAGTCAAGATGATGGTGAAAAAGAAGACACAACTTCATGTCTAAACTGTGAAGTTGCATACAATGAGTCACGTCGAATGGTCGCAGTGCCCGAAATGTGAAAAGTGGATGTGTGATACATGCGTGCATAAGCTAAAGTTTAATCAGAAAGGCAAACGATCATCTTTCCGCTGTGGCACATGCTGATTTTCAAGTGGTGAATTAGTAGATGCTGTTTAGTTTCCTATATATAGTGGAAATAGCCTATTTTGCCAATTGTTCAATGGGATCTATGTACTTCATAACTTTGTTCTCAGTATTAACTTGTTCAGTTGCAGTTTTGGATATAAAACTCTTAAACACAACCATTGTTACATTTTTGGTTTATTTTATCTCGAAAATAGTATGTGTTAAGTAAAAGGTAGAATAAACTAGAGCGCATAAAATGCAACACTATCATAGCTGGACTGTAGTATACCTAATTTGGGCACCTGGTGCCCGATTTAGGGCACCGTGTCCTAATTTGGGCACTTTAGGGGGTTGTCGTTTTCTCTCCGCAACTCAAAATTTTCCAAACTCTATTGTATATATTCAATATATTTTCATTGCCTAATGTTTCAGCTAACCAAATAACACCAAACAAGAAGTATACGTGCCAATATCGCTATTATACGAGCCTTTAATCCTTAAGGTGCCCAAATAAGGGAACTGTACCCTAATTATGTCAGTGTCATTTGCAAAAACATCAGTGCCATCTATGTCAATAATCTATGCCATGGTAAAGAATGACAATCTGGAATTAACGTTTACAAACGTTGAAATTGCAACAAGAATGTTTCTGCCAATGATGGCGACAAAGTACTACAGCCTAGCGGTGAACGTTCTTTCTTGAAACTTAAATTTAATCAAGGACAAGCTTCGCAGCCGTATGATGCAAGAATGATTAAACTGCCTTAATTCTTTCATATAATAGAATCAGATGTGTTGGATTCTTTGAATTTCGATGATATTATAAAAGACTTGACTCAGCGCAAAACACGAAAGTGATTTTTTAAATGTCCAGACAATCCATGTAGCCTATAGCAAACATTTAGGCTACTCATTACAATCTCACTTTCCGTTATTTTGCATAACAAGTTGACAATAACAATTTTAACGTATGTTAAATCAAAAATTTATTTTTATTTTGCACTTGTAGTAGCCTACAAAGATTGCTGTGTTAGCTGTGTTAGCAGTTTATTACTATTATATTACATTTAACAGAATGACATTTGCACATGCAATGCATTAATGCAATACTCTATATCTGAGACTGGAAGATTGAGTCGGAAATTGGGTTACGTGTAAAGTTAGGGTTTGTGCCAAGGGACCCCAGACTCCTTAAAACGGCTCCGCATCCAACCTCTACTTCTACTAAAAATATTTTAATCGCTCATCCAAGTTCTAGTTTTACTGTAATAATTCAGCATCAAAATCAATTTTTCATCGCTCATTCAGCTTCTATTTCTGCTATAAATAATTATGCTCATCCAACTTCTAATGTTATACTGCAATAAATTATAATTTAGCATTAATACCATGTTTTCATCGCTCATCCAACTTCTAGTTTTACTATAACTTAAAACTTTATATTTATGAACTGCTGTACGGGTTGGGATTTGGGTATATGCCTACCATCCGCGTCTGGACAGCGATTTTGTTGTCACCGAAAGAATTCGATATGAATCTGGCATCTGAATCGAGTCAGACTCAAAAATTAATGAGTCTGACTAGGCCTATCATTCCTGTTGATTGTCCGAGTGAAGAGCAAGAACACCGTCGTGTAGGCCTATATACTAAGAAGTGATCTATACACTGCACCAGGAAATGTGCCGGTGTCACGAAATAGAGTAATCCCCCTAAATGAGTATCCCCTTAGCGAAATGGAGTATCCGACTTTCCGGTTTAGCTTGCATTATTGGAGGTTTCCAAGAGTATTCAGTCGTAGCCTATTGCTTGGATTTGGATGTAGGCCTACACATAAAAATTTTAAGTTGCATATCTTTAGTTTGTATACGTCGACCTTAACTTAATTTACTTCGTTTTTGGTTATTTTGACTGGATTTTCGTCTTGGCTATCGTGATGCGTTTGAGGATGGGGGATAGAATTGTTTATCCCCCCCTGGATACTCTACACCGGTTTGTTCCATCAGAGGGATATGCTTCATGGGGGATAGAATATCACGGGAAACCGGCGTTTCCCTGGCTTGACATCTAGCATCATGCTCGGTACTGAAGCGTGATACCCATGCAAAGACAATTTCATGAACGTGGATCTCTTGCAGCAAACGGCTCGATAATATAATGCCACAAACGTTGATTCAATGCGTGCTCAAGCGACATGCATTCGAGCGATTGTAAGCAACTATGACGAAGACAAAAAGCTTAAAATAGCCGCAGTCGCAGAAGTACTGAAGCTGATTGAATTAATTAATTAATTAATTAATTAGTTAATTAATTAATTAGTTAATTCATTCATTCATCGAACACTTATATAGCGCCCCTTTTAGAAAACTACTAGACCCAACTCCAACAAGGCTAAATCAGAGCAGTCTTAAGGCGAGAAAAGAACATGGGAGAGAAGGTCGTGGGAAAGAGGCAGAGCTCCAGAGGTAGGCCATTCCAGGTCGAGGGGCCCACCACCGAGAAAGCGCGTTTCTGCCTAATGGAGGTACGGGCAAAAGGGACAAGGAGGAGACCCTTGTTTCGGATAGATAAGGAGCCTCTGGCACTAAGGACAGGGATACAGAACGCGTAAACAGAGGTAGGAGAAAGGCCTAGTAAGCAGCGCCAGACAATGACAGCTATCCTATACGCAATCCGCTGCTCAGATGGGAGCCAGTGGAGAACGTCGCGCATGTAACTAGAGACATGGTCAAATTTTGGCATACGGCCGATAGAGCGGGTAGTAAAACGCAAGATCCGATCCAAGCACCCCAGTCGACCAGC
This sequence comes from Aporrectodea caliginosa, assembly GCA_020284085.1. Classification (NCBI taxonomy): domain Eukaryota; kingdom Metazoa; phylum Annelida; class Clitellata; order Crassiclitellata; family Lumbricidae; genus Aporrectodea; species Aporrectodea caliginosa. The sequence goes on from JACEVL010000209.1 coordinate 644,353, forward strand.
CGGGAGGCCAGCGTAGAGCGATCAACATTAGTCAAGTCTAGTTGTGACGAAGGCATGAATAAGGGTGGAGGTAGTAGGTACCAGAGGCAGTGAGTGAGCGGGCGACAGTGCGGAAATGGCGCAATTGGTAGAAGCAGTTACGGCTAAGGAGGTTAATATGAGGAGCTTTCTAAGGTGAGCTCAAAGGTGAGGTCCAAGGTGACGTCAAGGTCGCACAACAGAGGAGACATTTAAACGGAGGAAGGCGGCAACGATGTCAGCCATGTCTAACCTAGCCAGTGGCTGGTGGGCGCCCAGAGAAACGAACGGGGTTTTACTGGAGTTAAGCCGCAGTCGGTTAGATGATATCCAGACATCAAGCCTGATCAAGGGCTCCGATGTTCGAGCTCATAACCCGAGTAGTGGCAATGGTGTTAGAGGCAGAGCAGTGCAAGTAGGCCAGGACGGTGGCCGTCTTTAGCGCGCACGACAATTGCGCGCCGACAATTGCCTGGAAACCCAATTGACGTACGCGCAATTGTCGGCGCGCATTTGTCGGCGCGCAAATGTCGTGCGCGCTAATGACGGGGTGCCGGCCAGGACATCGTCTGCATATAGCTTGGCCAATGCAGCATAAAAAGCAAGAAGCGAAGCAAGGAAGTCGGAAGTGTAGATAAGGTAGAGGTGGAGTCCAAGACGGAGCCATGAGGTAACCCGTAGGGGGCGGTGACCCATGGGGAACTGGGTGACCCATGAGGAACTGGGTGACCCATGAACCACACAGAAGGAGCGCTCCTGAGGAAGGATCTCAACCAGCAAAGGAAGGTTCCAGACAGGCCAAAAGATATTTGCAACCGTTCAAGAAAGTATCTCATGATCCACAGCGTCAAATGCCGCGCCAACGTCAAAAAGTGCCAGTAGGCCTATAGTTTTAGGGCAGGTCTTGAAAGATTTGGCGCATGCTTCAGATTGCTGTCACTGTCCCAATCACGAAAGCGAGCGATCATTTTCTGTTATTAAACATGTCAAATTATACCTGCGATCCACGATGTCGCACGATAGATTGCTCAACATTTCCATACTAGCGATTGAAAGGGAGTTGTCGGACGTACCAGCTGTGCACTGGGAAAAGTCATTGACAAATTCAGCGAGGGTGACAGAAGACTGACTCTGCGCTATATATCACCAACAGTAGGTAAAGCTTGAACTTGCTCAAAACTGACTACAACTAGTAAACTAACTAGTATAATACACTACTACAGCAGTTGCCAGACATGAAAATACCGTTTTTCACCGGATGTGTGTCAAAACGCGCCTACAGGCATCTGGAACCTCCGGACTCCCGCTTCGAAGGGGTGCCACTTCGCGGACACGTGGCAATGGTTGAGGACGCTGTGGGAAGAAAGGAAGGGGCTAGGAAAGGGTGGAGGGATGGGAAAGGAAGGGCGAGAGAAGGGAGTGCTATGGAAGAGGGTGAGGGAGGGACGAAGGTACAGGAAGGGAAGGGGATGGAGAAAATGGGAGGGGAGAAAGAGAAGGCCCCTCAAACCTGAAATGCTGGCGCCGCCACTGACCTCCCTAAGCGAGGTTCTACAAAGGCGCTTTGTATATACCCAGAAGCATATACGCATACATACATTCATAAATGCTTACACCAGCCTATACGCATTAATGCATGCCTAGTATTACATGCATAGATAGATTCAAGCATGCATATATGCATGCAAAAGTACATGCATACGTCGAAACGTGGCGTACCTGTAGCTTGACAACTTTGAAGACCCGCAACCTACGAAATTACAAGAACAAACATAGCATTAAATACACCATACAAAATACACAAATATTTGTTATGCAATACTTCGTCTTGTTTCCACAAATTTAAAAAATCTATTTATGCTATGATACTCGTAACTCCTAATCTCAATAAAAATGTAAGGATCTAACCGACCTCAGCATGGTTACATCCCGTCACTACTGCACAGTTAGATGGGGTGTAGTGAAAGAATTCACAGGTCCTGGTATTCCTTCGGTAGTTGTAGTTAGTGCAGTCGGAGTCTTGAAGACAATGCAAGGCACACAGAGCCCCAGGAGCCACGCAGGAATCCGAGGCTGATAACAACGGAGACAACTGGTCGAGAGGAATCACAAGCGATGGTTCATCGATTGCACAGGTCACTGCTCCGTTGTCATCGTGGGTTTTCTCAAACGCAACTACGACGTTTCTCCATAAACTTCCAAAGCTGGAATATATGAAGAAGAAAAGTATACATTGAACTTTCATGATTGCGATCATACTATATATTAGGTCTACAGTCTACTGACGACTTCTGGAATAACTTCTTTATTAGTCGACCTATGCAGCCTTCGTTGCTTAATGAGGCTAACATCAAACTATGCAATTTATTTCAGTAAGAGAATAACAATATATCATCGATTGCCTCTAATAATGGTTGTCTTTATAAATGTTCCGCTCTTGTCTAAAAAACATTTCCTTAGACGAATCAATACATGCGCATAATAAGAACTGCGCGTAGTAGCCTAGTGCTGGAGAAAATGAGATGAAAATGCATTTATCAACAAGTGCGCGTATTTTATGAAAGTCACAGAACAGGGACGCAGCCCTGTATATTATACATACATTAGTTATATAAATACAAGTACATATATATATATACATGTAGGCCTATAGGCCTATATGCAGTGATCCTCCTGAACGAAAAAGAACCGGAACGCCCGCTTCAGGCGCCATGTTAATGTAGACATTTTTACTGGTATATATACTGCGTTCCGGTCGTCATCAAAAAACCGGAACGCCATTCCGGTGCGTTCGTTCGGTCCCAACCGATAATACCTGTATATATGTATATATACAGTTGCATCCGGCGTGTTTTAACGAAATGAATTCATTGGAGTGTATCAGTTTTACGCCGTCTGGTTATTCTGGCGTTATGTTATGTTCACTTGCTTCTCTGTGGATAATTAAAGGTAGATTGGACTTTGATGTCTGGTCTTGCGTGGCTTTGTTATTCTTGCCGTTCTCTCGACCAATCAATGGTTTTATCCCTTCGAGGATAACTTGTTATTATACCCCCAAGCCGCCGCCATAGCCGCCGTGCCGCCGAATTTTGTCCAAGCCGATTAGCCTCCGGAAATTTTACGGCTTAGCCGAAAAACCGCCGAGAATGTTTTTACGGCTAGCCGCCGGAAACATATTCAGCTAATTCAGCTAGAACACGCCCAAAACTGTGATTGTAAAGTTTTCCCGCTGGTTTCAAAGAGTTATGACTTTGTAGATTACCGTACAAGTTCGGACTTATTGAAACTGTACTGTTTCAAATGACTTTTTGTGTGCCACTATTGTTCGTTTTTATGGCATTGTAGCAGATGTCCTAATGTCTAATTAATTGGCTTTTTGAAACTCTATAGTCGATACACGTTTTGAACGAACTATGTTTCAAGCCGTATTTTTTACGGCTAGCCGAAAAAGGTAGTTTACGTCATTTTACGGCTAGCCGAAAAGCCGCAGTAAATTTTCTCAAGCCAGCCGTTAACCCAAAAAATTGCGGCTTGGGGGTATGCTTGTTATATTTAACCAGTTATGTTCACTTGTTTCTCTTCAAGAGATTTGCTGGTTTTGTCGTCTCGTGACTCGTGAGACTGACCTCTATTTTGGTTATGTCAGATACGTTGCATGTACATAATGCCTTTTTGGAAATTAAAGTCGTAACCTAAAAGGGTTGGTTAATATCATAGAGATGTATAATATATAAATATATCACTGGAGAGAGTGTCTTATGTTGAAGTTGCCGATCAAAACGGCCTTGACCCTTAAGTCGCTCAAAATGGCGAAACGATCGAAGTAAAATTGTGTAGCGTTTGGATGTAGCAATTTATTGACGCCCGAAAACAAGGCCGCTGGAATATTATTTAATCGATAAGTTGTTATTTTGTGTCTGTTGTACATTTTGCAAGGTGTAATCTTCGAGAAACAATTAAACAGTCTCGCTTATGCTTGACTGCGTCCATGAATTTCAACCAATCAAAACGCGTCATTTCAATTCCCATTAACTGCCGAACTCTCGGTAATATATAGCTATGGCCCTAACCGTCGATATCAATATTAAAAATTTCAAACTCCTTTTCTCCATATTACACAACCCCAAGCATGTACTTCACCAACTCCTACCTCCACTCCGACCCCTCTCATCTCACCAATTTAGACCTAGAGCACACAACTATACTCTCCCACCCAAGAACAACTCTCAATTTATTCCCAGATCATTATATAAAAATATTTACTAGTTTATTCTAAAATGTTCTATGAACTTTAATTATTCTTTATGACTCATGTTAGCATGTCTGCGTTTTTGTCAGATTGTTTTCTCAATTAAACGAATATATATACTAAGGCCTATTCTTTAGTTCATTTAGAATGCCTCGCCAGGGGTCAAGGTCGCTTAGCTAATGTGGCTTCACAGCTGTGTGAAGGGAAGATACGTCATACTCTCTCTAGTGCTTATAATATTTGGTTTATATTATTCTACACAGGCAACTTATAACTAGTATATAATTTTAAATGTAAGTGAGCATTGCACAAGCGTGCAATTATGTTTAAGAGTAGCCTACTGGCAAACGTTCGTAGACCTACTCGGCCCTGAATCATTGTTCTCATCAGCTACAATGAAACTGATCGCTTGGTTGATCATTGGATCTAAGGCCTATTCTTTAGTTCATAAAATGTCTGTATCTCTCAGAAATCAATACCTTAGCATAATAGGAAGCTTTTCACTCATGACTGAAATAATGTCTCCCCCGGAGACTCTGACATGGAACAAAGTCTCGAATCCCCTATTAAAATAGAATCTCCCCATCTACGTCATAAAGTACTCTTCCCTACTAAAATCGCCCTCTATTTCGGTTGCTTTTATATAGCCTATATATAGGCCTAATTCTGAATATTTAATGTGCATTTTCTTAAATAAATGACTGTTATGTTTATTAGTTGAATTGAGCATGAAATAAACGACATTAAATCATAAAATTATTACATAAATGTTGTATAGCAGTATTAGCCTATGCAGCATGTAATAACACCACTAGGATGTCGGGCGCGCTTAAGCCAATAAAACGAAGGTGAGAGATTATACACATTATTTCAGGGCCGTAAATCCTGGGGAGGGAAAGGAGGGAATTCCCTCCCCACTTTTAAGCCTGGGGAGGGAATGTGAAGGAATTCCCTCCCCACTAATTGTCTAAGCTGCAACATAAATATTAGGGTCACAACTGCCAAGTCTTGTAGGATGATTTATTGAGGGAACATGGCTACTGCAGCAGGAGAGAGTCGGATTGAAAGCTACAACAGGTGTGAAAGATAGATTTCCTTCTTAAGCCAAAGCTGGCAGAACTTATGTTGTGACAAGCGGTCAAGCGCAACGCATCATCCTACACGACACGGCAGAGAGTTTTCGGAGACAGGGCGACAAATTATGAAGGCAGCTGTGATATATATAATTATATATATATATATATATATATATATATACACTATTCAAATTGTGAACTTTCAGGGTGGGAGGAGAACCACAGACTAGATCAGTTCATCTCGAGACCTCGTCACTGAATTCGGATGTACAGAGGATTATAAATAATTTTCAATAAATAAAATTGATAAATAAAGTGCTGCAGTGTCTAGCGGATCGCCTTGAAATCATTTAAACAGTGTTATCTGTCGTTTTCCAAGTCATCAGCTGGAAGCTGTGCTGGTAAGTAGGCCTACAACTAAACGGTGCAAGTGCACAATATACCGGGTGGGCCATTAAAAATGAGAACATCGGGTTCAATCGTGTTTAATACAGTATCGGATTGTGTTTTGAGCAAAGCTTGAGGGTACGTACCATACGTATTCTATTTTTTGAAAGGTACGTACGTTTTTTAACGTACCCTATTTTAGGGTACGTAATAGGGTACGTAAACAATACAAAAATACGTTAACCACGTCATTGCTCATTATAAGAATGTTCAATTTAATTTAGGCAAACAGTAACAACCCAGTATACAGCGTAGTAAATTGCTGCAATGCTATATTGTAGGTCTATGTTTATCCAGCATACATTGCACTTATTGCACTAATGTAAAATTATACGTAGGCTATGGGTCGCCGAGTAAACCATAAATAAATCTTCGTGTATGATACGTACCATACGCGTATTCTATTTTTGAAAGGTACGTACGTATTTTAACGTATTCTATTTTAGGGTACGCGTACCCTCGAGCTCTGGTTTTGAGTAAATCTTAAACACGTACATTATTCTGTGATGAACTTACTTACCAAATCAAGCCAGTTCGACGTATTGCGGAGAAAGATTTACAACTTAAAACGAACAATTGTGGGATGAGGCAGCTGATATTGAAGGCTGTAAATTAAAACGCCTGCAACAAAGTCAGCAGCTAGTTGAAATGTTTCCTAACGAGAGAAAAGCACGAAGCGCGTTCACAGATGAAAAGACTTTTACAGTTGCCACACAAGTTAATTCTCAAAGTGATCGTGCTTAGTCCAATGTAAGAAAAAAAGCAAATTCCAGCAACAAGACTCGTATGCGAACGTGTACATTTCAGCCGCAGCATCATGGTTTCAGCAGTCGAAGACCCCAAGATCTTTGGTTTCGGTCGGTGTGTCTCGGATGGAAAAAACCAATGTAGTGTTTGTTGGACCCGAAGTCAAAGTAAACAGTAAATACTATTGTGATCACGTTCTAGAAAGAAGTTTACTTCCTAAGCTTGCAAGATGTAATCGTCACAATTGGACGTTGCAGCAGGGCGGAGCTCCTTCACACACAGCAAGAAGCACTCAACTTCCATCATCAGGAGAAGCCTGGAGAACCTTCATCGAATCAGACAAGTGGCCTCCAAATAGCCCAGACCTAAACCCAGTAGACTGCTGTTTGGGGTGCCCTTAAAAAAATCTACCTTCGTCGTAAATTTACAACAATCGAACAACTGAAGTTAGCCATTGTTGATGAGTGGCGAAAAATGTCCCAGAGATTTAAAGACCGGAGCATCATTATAACGATCGCGTGGCACAGACGTTTAGGAGAAATTGTTGAAAACCCAGGCGGAAACATAGAATATAACATTTAGCAACAAGTTACTTGCATTCTGAACAGAAAAAAGATATTAATTAAATAAATAATTAAGATTGAACGCGATGTTCTCATTTTTAATGGCCCACCCTGTATTTTAACTGTTGAGACTGCATTTCACATTTATTAACAATTAACCATAGGCTCAAAGCCTAAATCTGTGCATCAGAAAAATTGACAAAATTCGTACCCCTAGAACTTTATAGCTCTATGTCCACTTTTTGCGAAACGGAGAAAAACGATTTTTAAGATTTGCTGACGAAAATCTTTTGCTCTGTTTCATTACTGGCAATTAAATTAAACTTTTTGGAAAACAAAGTTTTCCCTTAGTATGATTATATTTGTATTTCGATCATAATGTAAACCGATTATGAGTAATTTGGCTATATATGGCAGGGGTGACTGCTGTAATATGGACATAGCACAGTATAATTCTTTTTCAGACCTCACTCGAACACGGTTATAAGTCCAGTCACGTGTTAAGATCTCTCACTGCTATTGGCTATGGACATAGCACCGTATAATTTTTTCAGACCTCACTCGAACACGGTTATATCTCCAATTCACGTGATACAAAATTAATGATTCTATTGATGACTGAAAGCTTTGAGACACTGTCCAAATTTGTGGACATAGAGCTTTATAGCACTCACAGATTGAGCTAAAGAAAGCGTCTCCAGTTAAGCTAGACTGTTCAGGACATAGCCCCTGTCATCCCGGTAACGGATATAGCGTTAGGTTGATTTTTCAAAAAAAGTGGACATAGAGCCTTATAGTTCTAGGGGTACGAATTAGCATTATAGGTGTGAATTTTATTTTCTTCCACAAAGAAATCCTTATTGGTCTCAGTTTGTACTTGTAATGGCAATCGTAGTTGCAATCTCGAGATATCTTCATCGCCAATGGTACAAAAGCTATGTCGCGGAACCAGCTTATTCACAGGCGCTCAGTCAAAACCAAATACATGTAAACAACATCGACAGGTAGGCAGAGGATCAAGAAAATGACAAAATGACAAAAATATTGTTATACATTATATCGGAATAATGTAAGACTTTTAATTTTATCCGCCTTAGGTCTGTAGGCCTATACTTGGTTGAGGTTGGCTGACAACTTTTACACACTTTACGGGCCACTGGAGAGCGAAACCAAGAGAGCGAGATCGAGACAGTGTGTGTGTGTGTGTGTACGTGTGTACGTGTGTGTGTGTGTGTGTTTGTGGGGGGTGAAGTATACACACTTCCGAAGGAGCAATTTTCCCTCCCCACTTGTCGAAACAGATTTACGGCCCTGCATTATTTTATAATGAAGAAAATGGCTCTAACTGAAGTAAAATCCCTGAACATTCACTGGTGCTAGTTGGCACTGGTTTGTGAAACGATTCTGTGATCAGTAATCCCTCTCCCGCACACTAATTGATGCTGTATTCATGATGCCAGCTAGCGCAAACGTAGCTTCACGCTCATTATTAGAAAGGGCTAAACCTACCACTGAAATTAATATAGGTCTAGCCTATTGGATAATGGTCGTTCAACGGTTCAACATTATTAGCGTCGGGTGTATCAGGGCAGCTTATTAGCTATACAAGGTTAAGGAGTCAGAAACAATGCATGGGAATAACTATAGCCTAACTGTACTGGCTTCCTGATACGAGCTATAGAACTGGCTTCTATGATTCTTGATGCGGATTAGATCTGTACCCTTCAACCGTTAGCCTATCAATCAACTGATATGAGTTTGCGTTTGATACTTATGATGCGGATTAGGCCTATCATTCATCCATTCACCTGACTAGCATATTAGTTGTTTATTATTGTTAGCTGGTGTCAGCTAGGTTATTACTAGAGAAGTCATAACCAGCTGTTATTGAAGTACTGGTTTCCATATATATTGAGCTTGACCTTGTGTTTCTGGCAATCATAGATGAAGATTAGGCATGCCTTTCGCAGAATTATGGGCATTACCCATTAAAAATCGCAGCTAAACCAAGGCTATTATATCGATAGGCTAATAGGCCTATCAATTAAAGAAAATAGAGCATTGCAGTCCATGAAGCCAGATCAGTCTGGAGATAGATACTAATGAAGCTTTTGTCGAACCACGGAATTATTCGGCTTAAAATGGAATTTGGGCACGGAGGTCGACTATAATGTGCTGCGACCAATGGCTTCCACCCCCCTTACGCCTATGAAGCATTCCCCCTCGTGTCATCAGATTGGTCCCCGTGATGACGGCCCGATGGTCTACTGTCGACGCAAGAGAAAATCTCCATTATGGAAATTTGAAGACAAAATTTTGCTGTTAGATTCTTTAAATTTTGGTCCACAAATCAAGCGACATAATGCATTATAAAATATGAAGGCTTGTAGGACCACACAGACGGAGGCATAACGCCATATATAGCGGCCAGACAGTAATCTACTAACATGAGTAGTAGTGTGGCCCAAACTTACACGGGGAAATAATTTTTGTTGAAACATGCTGCTCCACAAGGCTGCCTTTGTTCCACTTGACAAGAAGACTATGTGGTGAAAAAATTGAAGAGATCTGAGCATGTTTAGAGGTCGCGCCATTTTGACACTTTTTGTAGAAATCGCAAAAACCGCATGCTTGGGTTTTGGAACTTGGGTCCATTGTCGATTTACTCTTCTTATTAAAACAAATTAATGAGGAGTCCAATTGAGATGAACTTTTTACTGTTTATTTATCTCGATGAGAGCTACATTTTGATTAAAATATAAATACTAAATTCAGGGTCGTTCAAGGTCATTTCAAGGTCATAAGAAACAAAATCTAATAAAAATCGAAGAAAAATGATCAGATCTCAGCCAATAATTGTTGAAATTGGTTAATTCTGTCACGTAACTAAGGATGAGTCACAGACACAATACCTGCTGCAACATGTCTCCAGTCATCACACAATGATTTCTTTTCCGACAAGAGCAAAATGAAATAATCGCGGTTTTCGCGTTTTCCGGCACTTCAATGACGGTTATTTATGCAGACTGGAAAACTACTTTCATAGTAAAAATTATATTGCATTACAAATTATTTGCATTTAATGCACTCTGACTAAGCAGTAACACTGCGGTAGGCCTATATATTTTTATTAGGCTGTTCAACGTTCAAAATAGTAACTGCCTTGCTATTCAAAAGGATACATGTCTTTTACGTTTCATACTATATAATGTAAAAGTGTGCAAAAGGCGCGACCTCTAAACATAGTTTAATCTGTCCAAATTTTTGCATACAGGGTTATCTTTTCATGTGTAACAAGGGCAGCCTTGTGGAGCTAAACATTTCCAACTTTTGTTATTTTGGGCCACCGTAATGAGTAGGCTACTAAAATGACAAGAGGTGCTTCTTCAGAGCAGCAGAGTGCGTAGCCAAGCGAAAAAACAATTTCGTCCAGTTTTTGTGATAGAGTATACATAGTGTCTCGTAACAAGATCGAGGCACTTTGAGGTCAGAGGTGCAAACCAGTCATCAACCATGGCAGACCTCGGTCGATTTTTCACAATGCGGATGCAACTCATTACACGCTCAACTGAGCAGCTGGTCAACGCAAGGGAGACCAGGCTTTTATATAAGCTGGTGAGCGTCGGATAGCCTGAAAGTTGACATATCACAAGTAATGGCTTAAAATGACTGCTTTCAATCCACTGTCCAGTTCACAGATGTGTGTTTTGCTCGACATCATCGTCACTGCCTGTGCTTGCATCATCTACGTGAATCAGTTCAATTTAGGTCGCAGAAGTTACACAAGTTAACTATATTGTCTGTTGGCCAATGCGAAAGCAAGACAAGAAAAGAATTATTACAGCAGAAAATAGTTTATTATTGCGGAAAAACGCAGGGATTTCAAGACTTCAGAAAATAAGAAACGCTGGCATTAGACAGCATTATGGATCGAAACAACTCTGCTAGACAAAGTCGTTCATCGAAGACTCCGATGGTTTTTTCATAATATAGAGAGAATGCCAGTTGCCGAATACCACACACTGCACTACATGCAAGATTAGAAGGAAAAAGATACTAAGGCAGAGCCAGACAACGCTGGATAAACAATATAAATGAGGATAAAACATCACTTTGAAACTAAGGGAAACAATGGACTTGACAAATTACCGAGGAAAATGTAGATAATTTATTCGTACCCATCGCCGCCAAATGGCTGGCGTCAAAAACTGATGATGGTGGTGATGATGATGATACATGGCGATAGGCTTCTGACAATTTCAATATGATATACAAACATAAATATTATTATCAAACAATAAAATAGCAAAAATTACAGTCAAATCTGAGACACGGTCACTTAGGCCTAAAAGGTATTTCACACACTTTGATGATTTCACATGTATTGACTCTCCCTTCCATTTTACCCTCCATTCGCTCCTCCTCCCTTTCCTCCATTCGCCCTTCCTCCCTTTCCTCCATTCGCTCTTCCTCCCTTTCCTCCATTCGCTCCCTTTCTCCCCTTCCTCCATTCGCTCTTCCTCCCTTTCCTCCATTCGCTCTTCCTCCCTTTCCTCCATTGGCTCCCTTCCTCCCTTTCCTCCATTTGCTCTTCCTCCCTTTCCTCCATTCGCTCTTCTTCCCTTTCCTCCATTCGCTCTTCCTCCATTTCCTCCATTCGCTCCCTTCCTCCCTTTCCTCCATTCGCTCTTCCTCCCTTTCCTCCATTCGCTCTTCCTCCCTTTCCTCCATTCGCCCTTCCTCCCTTCGCTCTTCCTCCCTTTCCTCCATTCGCTCTTCCTCCCTTTCCTCCATGCCCTCTTCCTCCCTTTCCTCCATTCGCTCTTCCTCCCTTTCCTCCATACGCCCTTCCTTTCCTCCATTCGCTCTTCTTCCATTTCCTCCATTCGCTCTTCCTCCCTTTCCTCCATGCCCTCTTCCTCCCTTTCCTCCATTCGCTCTTCCTCCCTTTCCTCCATTCGCTCTTCCTCCCTATCCTCCATGCCCTCTTCCTCCCTTTCCTCCATGCCCTCTTCCTCCCTTTCCTCCATTCGCTCTTCCTCCCTTTCCTCCATTCGCCCTTCCTCCCTTTCCTCCATTCGCTCTTCTTCCATTTCCTCCATTCGCTCTTCCTTGCTTTCCTCCATTCGCTCTTCCTTCCTATCCTCCATGCCCTCTTCCTCCCTTTCCTCCATTCGCTCTTTCTCCCTTTCCTCCATGCCCTCTTCCTCCCTTTCCTCCATTCGCTCTTACTCCATTTCTTCCATTCGCCCTTCCTCCCTTTCCTCCATTCGCTCTTCCTCCCTTTCCTTCATTCGCCCCCTTCCTCCCTTTCCTCCATTCACTCTCCCACCCTTTTCTCTATTCGCTCTTCCTCCCTTTCCTCCATTCGCTCTTCCTACTTTTCCTCCATTCGCTCTTCCTCCCTTTCCTCCATTCGCTCCCTTCCTCCCTTTCCTCCATTCGCTCCTCCTCCCTTTCCTCCATTCGCCCTTCCTCCCTTTCCTCCATTCGCTCTTCCTCCCTTTCGCTCTCTTCCGCCAATTCGCCATCCGCTCCTCTTCATCCCTTTTCTCCATTTCGCTCTCTTCCTCCCTTTCCTCCATTTTTTGCTCTCTTCCTCCCTATCCTCCATTTCGCTCTGTTCCTCCTTTTCTTCCATTCGCTGGCGGCTCTTCCTCTCTTTCCTCCATTTCGCTCTCTTCCTCCCTTTCCTACGTTTCGCTCTGTTCCTCGAGCCCTACCCTCCAATCGCTACTCTTCCTCTCTTTCCTCCAATCGCTACTCTTCCTCTCTTTCCTCCATTTCACTCTCTTTCTCCCTTTCCTCCATTTCACTCTCTTTCTCCCTTTCCTTCATTTCGCTCTCCTCCACCCTTTCCTCCATTTCGCTCTCTTCCTCCATTTCATCCATTTCGCTTTCTTCCTCCCTACCCTCCATATGGCTCTGTTCCTCCCTTGGGGACGGGTAAAATGCTGATTAGAAAAATGCTGATTGGTCATGCTGATTGGTGGGTAAAATGCCGATTATAAAATGCTGATTGTAACAACAGAATGTAACAATCGGTCTTTATTATTATTATTAATCAATTACATGTATTATTACAACATGTATTATTATTAACAGATGTATTATTAATTTAAATGTAGGCTATGCTGATTGGTTCGTAGAATGCTGTTCGAAAAAATATTAAAAATCTACTTTAAGGTCAGTATAGTAACATCTAATTACCAAATGACTTATATGCACATAATTCTTTTTATCACAAATGTATTTTTTCTTTCTGTTAGAAACACTAACACAGACATTGGCGCATTGGATAACATCTGGCACAGAGACCGAGAGGTACCGAGTTCGAGCCCCCGTTGGGCAGATATGCTTTGTAGGCTGCTATTAGCGCCGTTGTATTGCAGGCTGTCTGTTCTGTTAGTAGTTAAGATTTAAATTGCATAACATGTAAATGTACAGCGCAGTGCGTTTGTCAGGCGCTTCAATAAAGAAAAGATTATTATTATTATTATTCTAGGTTGCTTCCTTCCTGATGTTTTATCGGCCCTTTTCCTCTTGTTTCGTCGAAGTTGTGTTAAATTGAGTGGACGTTTGGTTACATTGTCAGTAACACCGATTGCCATTTTTGCTGCGACGATATAATAATAATAATAATAATAATAATAATAATAATAATAATAATAATAATAATAATAATAATAATAATAATAATAATAATCTTTTCTTTATTGAAGCGTCTGACAAACGCACTGCACTGTACATTTACATGTTATGCAATTTAAATCTTAACTACTAACAGAACAGACAGCCTGCAATACACGATATGAGAGCAATGAGACTTTGCTGGACATGAACAAGTGGTAGTTGGAAATAGTCTGACGACATGTGGTTCCTGAGTGCCCATGACGGTGAAGACGGACATTTGTGGATTCAGTGCGAGTTTGTTGGATTATCCTGGCTACTCTTTCCTGGATACTAAACTGTGTCATATCTTCTGGATTTGATGAAGGAGGAGGATACAGAGTTTGGCTTTCTTCTGCAGATGTGGATTGACTGGATGACGTCGTTTGAAAAATGGCCAATGGCAGTGGAGAACTCGAAGAAAGTAACGGAGTCGTGGTCAGCTGTGTAGGTGGAATATGTGACTGTCGAATCCTGTCGACTATCGTGGTGTGATCATTGATCAATTGGTTCATCTGGTGACATGTGCACCGTGTCTTGATCTCCATGTGGAATTCCACCAGTGAGAGTGTAGTTTCCAAGACCAGAATATCCTCGTTTGATTTCTACAATGTAGAACTCATACAATCTAAATAGTGTGAGACACAGCGCATCGATCGGAGCCTCTTTCCAATCCTGGAGTTTCTTGAGGACGTAGTTAAATGACTCTGATTGATTTGTTGTAATGTCTTTCAAGCCAAATCGATTTAACTGCCAAGCAGCTAGTTCGTTGATTGATGGATGAATTGCGTCCATGAAGTAAGTGCAGAATGGCTTGCTCCACTTGGCGAGTTTCACAACCAGTCGATCTTTTGTACTCCTCTTCAGAATTGGACTGGAGAAATAGACGGACGATGTCACTGTAATAAGTTGCTTCTCTTTGTGTTGAAACACTGTGAGTTTGCAACCAACGCTTGGTATCTTGAAGAATGTGGTTCCAGCAGATGAAACATTTCAAATTTGGGAAAACTTTCATGATTGCTTGAGTTGAGTGATTGCCTTTTCTTGGTCAGTGATGATGAAGACATTTGTTGCTGTATCCAATTCTGGAATGACTTTCTTCAAATGTTGGAAAAAGAAGTCGTGATTTTCAGATAACTTCCTTCGTGGATAAAATAGGCCAATGGGATGACTGGATTTTGGGTGAATTCCGTGGCTCGGAAAAGAAGGATGGAAACATAAAAGTCTCCCATGCTGAAGGTTATATCGTAGGAGAGAATCTGCGTTGGTTTTTGTGGAGGAGAATTATGACATAATGAACCCTTAAATATGTTGACTAGATCCGGGTGGTAGAGAATGACTTCGAGATCTGGATAAGTTGTGATTCGCTGAATGATGCCGGAATCCATTGCAAATTCATGTAGGTTGAATAAGGCATCACGTGATAGTCGAGCACGATTTCGCTTTGTTTTCTTAGTATTTTTCACTTGTTCAATGTTTCTTGGAGGAGCTAACGTTGGATGTGTGACCATTGATCTATAGATTTCCATTGCTGATCGGCCTGATCCATTTTCTGAGGATTCAATTGTCCGAAGTACTGATGGTTGGGTCCGAGTGTAGTTTCTAGTTGTCGTCTTGGCATATCCGTGCGGGAAATCAGCTGCGGCTTTCTCATCACCGCTGTAGTTGATGACGACAGAATTTGGACAATCCTTTCGAAAATGAGCTGCTTTGGTGAAGCACTTGCTCCATGACTTGGGACCGTCATAGATCTGGAAATGCAGTCTGTCGCATAGACCACTGCCACATTTACTTTCTTGTCTTTGCTGATCCACAAAAACGCCAACGATATCCATCTACTTTCCAATCATCCTTCTTAAAATCTTCTGACCACGAATAGTGAAGAATTGATCCTCCCGTCGGTCGATTAACAATTGCGTTTACTGACTGACTATCAAAGCACTCGTAAATATCACTCATGACTGCAATTCTTCCTATCCAATGTATGTGAACTCTCCAAAATTCAAACTTTATAATAAGCTACACACTTATTTGGCGATATTTATAGTCTTTTAAAAGTCTGCATTGGTTGATTAAAATACCCTATTGAAGACAACAAAGTGTACTGACTTGTTTGATCACTACTTCAATCTCTTAATTAACAGCTTCATATTTGCTAATTAACACAATATTGAAAACAACAAAGTGTATAGGTCTTCTTTGGTCACTGCCGGCCTTGGCTTCAATCTCTTAATTAACAGCTTCATATTTGTTAATTAAAACAATATTGAAAGCAACAAAGTGTATTGACTTGTGATCAGTACTTGCCTGGATTTCAATCAGCATTTTACCCTTTGATATGCTGATTTGGCTGGTATGTAAAATGCTGACCAATCAGCATTCTCTAATCAGCATTTAACCCCTAGCAATTCAGCATTTTACCCGTGCCCCTACTTGACTGCTGTATTGCAGTTATGAGAACCGTGTCCTAAGTGTTTGTAGTATAAAAGGACTTTGTTGCAGTGTTGAACTTCCATCTCTTCGACATGATGATGGTAGGCCATTGACGAATGTTACATCATAGAAGTGATTGTGTCGTGTCTGCTAGTTTTGCATATGTCTGCACTCATTTCTTTGTTTCTTGGTTCTGCCCTTCTGGGCTTCAATTACACACGCACAATGCATTTCGTGCATTATTATATTAACTTATACTATATACATGTGCGTTAACGGTTAACCTACATTATATTTGGCCTATATTAACCTGCTGTACAGCTTTCAGAACAGATCTCAAATAATAAAATTATATAGTATAAATCTATAAATAAGTTAACGGACAGTATCTGAATTTCTTCAAAGCCTTTGTCTGTGACTGAAGTCCGTCCTTCTGGTTTTCATCACATATTCAACCAATGCATTTGGCAAATTATTAGTTATCACTATGATAATAACTAAACCTTAATAAATGCAGCTATCCGTAAACCGAATTGCAAACTAAGGACTTGTTCAGTCTGCCGTTGCTATATATAAATCTGGTGCAGTTGACACCGGTCAATAAAATCGACAACCAGAAGGCTTGTTACAAAGTAAAAGGTTAAACCAAAAGCAATCGAAATAGGTAGCGCAGGAAGTGCCTTGCGGAAAATGAAGAGCAGCAACAAGGTCGTGGACAAACCCTACAAAAAACACAAAAGCAATATAAATGTAAACAAAAGAACTATCTTCTAATAAAGTTTTTTTTAAATGGAGCTAATATCAGAGTTTGTTATAAAATGCAATACAACTGTGATTTTATAATGCCCTCCTTACAAAGTTCAGAAGTGCACATTGAAACCTGGCAAACATTAGGAGCCATAGTTAGACTAGAAGAGGCAAGTTCATAGTTTAGAGCAAATGTCAGTACGAGAGTTGCAAACATGAGGGTGTTGAGATTCCAGATGGAGGGACCGGCAACTGAGAATTAACGCACGTATGGCAAGAACTACATTCTTTCCAGCAGTTACTGATGGAAGAGAGGATTGGCCTTACCAAAGCTACAGGGTGTTACCATGGAAGATAAGTACCAGTAGGATCGCAAATAATATTGCAGATGTTTTATATGCGAAGAATGCCATCTTGACATATATGTATGAGATATCTCTTGACATCTCACATATGAGAAGGCAGTGTAGAGAATGACGAATAGCTGTCGCAGTACAGTTGTAGTCTGGTGCATTATTCTAGTTAGAGGAAGCAGCGTGTATTAATGGGGACGGCAGAGTATAGAGTGGCAGTAGTTTAATGTCACGTCAGAATAAGGCTGTATATCAGTTTTGCTGAATCCATGAATATTGTAGCAGTGTTTTGCAAGAGGCTCTGGCATAGTACCTTAAAGCGACCATGTGTACCAAAATATCCTGGTTCTTCTTATGGTCAGTTTGCTTCACTACTCCATCAGAAGAGCAGTAGTAGAGTTCTGGCATGTGGTCGAAAGATCTAGTGTATGAAGCTACACTATAAAGGTAAAAACAGGCAAACACTTTAAGAATTTATCACTAAAAGCATATGATACTCACAACAAGTATGGCAATAAAGCATGCGATAGTAGTATTCCAGTCACTTGTAGCAGAGGCCTTTCCCACCAAAATACTGTAAAAGATGAAGTCTCCAAGTCCCAATTTCACTCCAGCTGTATAAACACGTTGAACAGTGCTTTTATGAAACAAAGCCAAGTACCGTAATAGTTTAATAGCACTAAACAGGATGAGTTGAGAACTGCTATCGGTGAGTACAAATAGTTACACCACAGTTGTTATATGAATTTCAAAGAATTCTACCTCTACTTCATGAATCTAAATGTAAACCTAGATAGAGACAGAATCACTGCAACATAGATTCAGTAATTCTAATTATTTGCAATCACAGTTATATAGCGACTTTTGTAGACAGGAATATAATAGGTGCAAGCTTGAGCTATATAGCTATAAACTTTTACATACTTTTCGTAATATGTCTAACTACATACGTTAGTTGCCCATGCGAAGAGGCATAGTTTAATACCCTTCTGCTAATGCATAACTGCATGGACGGTTGTGCTCCATCTTATCCCAGGCAGCTGTGTACGTCATAGTCTTCTGTAATCTGTACCTGGTCACAAATCTTTCCCTGTACAGCACAATATGATCTGGTTATTCCCCATCCCATATTTCCACAATGCAATTGCTTTGGTCAGCCCTCATTCTTGAACAAGCTTCCATGCATCGAGCTCATTTCCCTGCAGCCGTTAATTTGCCAGCAATACAAGAACTACTCTGTGTGATCGTGGTCCTGTATTGTCAGGTCGGCAGCAGCACCTCTGATGAGGAGTCTTCTTGAAAAGGCACTAAATAAATATGCACAGTTAGCATATACCTAATTTTATAGTCTACAGGTCTTGATATGCTTCAAAGTTCTGTGTCATAAGCATTATTGCTGTGTTGAAAATATTTACAGATTCATTCGTTCATTCATTCAGAACATATATATTTATATAGCACACCTTCCAGTTATCTACAGACATTCCCAGTCCAGCTCAGAAAAGGTTACAGTTTTCATGTAATTTGATCTTCAGAAGATGTTGGTCCATAAAAATGACCCAACCACTGAAAAGGCACAATGCTGTCAAAGAGCATGAAAAAGCTGCATAAGTGACCTCAGAGTGGACAGTTTTAAAATTAGCAAGATGCGGAGAAGTATGCCATAAACGGAGCCCTACAGATAATAGGCCAAAAGGTGTAGCAGCCCAGCGGGATCCAGTGTATGTAAATCTTTGAAACTCTTAGCACCAAGTGCTCAAATTCTGCATGATCAGAGAAATGAGCTTACCCGGTATTCACCGGCCCTTCTTAACATGTGGAGTATGTTGTTGGTTCATTGTGCACCTGAGACAATTTCAGTCACCCAACTTCAACATATAATTCTGATAAAAATTCAACACTCACAGTCTTCTCTGTGTGTAAGCTGTGCCGCAATTCTTGTTGGTGCATTCTGTGTCCTTCCATTACCAGTCGCCTGAGCCTGCCCGTTTTCTCCTCTTTCAGCATTAAGAGAATTTCCTGTACCCTGGCTGACCTTGTCCTCTTGATTAGCTGTGGGAGCACCCAACTGCCCGGCCATGTCGCTGTTATTACCAACATTTCCACTGTTCTCACTGGCATGACCCTCGATCACAGAGCTCTTCCATCTTTCGGGTTTCTTGTGGTCGGAGCTGGAAAGATCAGCTGGAGGGTAAGAAGCCAACTGCTTAGTCTTCTCGAGTGTTTCATCTACAACCAACAACTGCTTCATTAATCTCAACAGATCTATTTACTTCTATCGCTTCGTTATAATGCACAGGAAACTAAAGGTCAAAAGGTCACTTCAAGTGAAACAGCAGCTAAACGTTGTTAATATGTTGCAGAAATTCAGTCAAATTCTAGTAGCTTGATGCTATAAACCCTTCTGCATGTAGTCAATGCAACAGTATTGCACTACAACTTAACACTCTCACGACATGTACTAAAAGTGACTGGGAAATCAATGCAGTACGTCTTTAAAGTGTTAATACTTACAACTGTTGCTATTTTCTGTATTCTAATGCACAGATAATATTCGTTTATTATTTATGCCACTCATGGTTTATAAAGCATTGAAGTGTAGCTATCCCCAATATTTTAAATCAGTCTTTATTTCCCAGTCTTGTCCTTATTCAGCTAGGTC
This sequence comes from Aporrectodea caliginosa, assembly GCA_020284085.1. Taxonomy (NCBI): domain Eukaryota; kingdom Metazoa; phylum Annelida; class Clitellata; order Crassiclitellata; family Lumbricidae; genus Aporrectodea; species Aporrectodea caliginosa. Next base: position 664,317 of record JACEVL010000209.1, read on the forward strand.
AGCTGATTGCCTTTCTTGGGTCATAACTAACGCTGGTGCAACAGTTTTATGGTTGCTGGATCCAGATTTTGGAGCTCTCTGTATCTGTTCTGCTCAGTTACTTGTGTCTTTCTGTTCTCAACTTAAGACGTACTTTTTCAAACTGCTTATCCACCATGGCTGCCACTCTGTCATCATGCATGGACTGATCTGTATAATGATCTGGTTAAAGTGTGCCATTGGTAATTGCCTTTGTATTACATACCAACGTGATAGAAGTTACAATGAATAATTTTATTATCAAGGACGGACAGGAGTGAGGAAACCTGGCCACGACCCATTTGAGTTTTGATTGAGTCATTAAAGGTTGCCACAGATACTGTAAAAAATGACTAACCTGAATATTTTCAAGGCAATCAAATGAAGAAAAAATAGCAAAACGAAAGCAAAATTGTAGCCACAGTGAAGATATCACTTAACACTTTAACGACGAGTGTACTAAAAGTGAATTGGAAACCAATGCACCTTGTCATGAAGTGTTAAACAGAACAGGAGAAGTCAAAACAAAAAGGGCAAAGACAGCAAGATGCAAATGGAGAAAAACCGGTGATGCCCAATATATATGACTGTGGTCGTATTGGCCTTCAGCCCAATATATATGTTAAATGGTCATCAGTTATTTCAGCAACTTGAAATGAAACCTTGAATTTGGCTCTAAATGATAATTTTCATTTTCATCCAGTGTGTTTGATTAAATTACAAAACCATGGTTCTCATGGCAGGTACACAAATTAGATAAAAAACAAAACAGTAATGATCAGTAATACCAACTGACTAAAGACAAAAGCATTCAATCACTACTAAGAGCAAAACTGAATAAGAGAAAAAAGATAAGCTGTAAGCAAATGCTCAAAGAGCTCATCTAGCTATTGCCACCAGAGCTTGGGATATAGATAGAGTTGCATGAAGTCGTGAGATGGGTGAGTTAAGAATGATTGACAAATTAAAACAATTTTAAGAGCTTACTTATTAATTAATTATCAAACTGTCAAGTGTCTTACCTGAAATTGGTTTTTTGACGCCTACAGCTTGAGTTTCATTTTCTTCAGTTATCCCATAGAACCAAATCATTCGTGCTACAACATATCCAGGACTTTGAATAAAATTATACAGTCACTGCCAGATTCCTTCCAACTGATAGAATGTTCCAGGAAACCAAATTATTAGAAAATATTAGTCATATTACGACCGATACACAAAACAAAAACAGAGCAAAATGTTCGAGTAAATAAACAAAGATGGAATGATTGAAACAAAAAGGGCAAAAATGTTCAAATGAATGAATGAAAACTGAATAAATAAAACAAAACAAGACTTAACTTAAAATCAATAGACTAAATGAATAAAATAAAATATGGCAAAAATGTTCAAGGAACAAATGAAGACTGTATAAATAAAACAAATATGAAGAGCAGTCCCTTATAAGCAAACCTTGAGAGGCAGTCATGACTCATGGGTATGAAGTGTTAGCAACTTCACTTTTCTTAGCCTCTGCATACAAGGGTAGGTAGCCGTAGCCTTCACCCACTCATTTCCCCACTGACAGTGTAGACGCACTGACTCATCATAACTTAGGGCGGGGGTTGGGTGGCGGGGGTTGGGTGGAGACGAAATCTCAAAACAACTTTCTGCCCTAAAGGGATTTCAATTCCTAAGATCTCAATTGACAGTCCAGCATGCTAACTACTCGACTATTGCACATTGCACAACCTGCATATTAAAGAAAAGGGCAAACGTGTTTAAATGAATAGACTGAATGAATGAAACTATGGCAAAACTGTTTAAATGTTTGACACATTTCTATAAACTAAAGAACTTCATGCAATGAAAGACTAAGGCAAATAAATACTAACTAGCCTAACTTGAATAACAGTAAATTACCCTGTAAGTTTAAATTAGTTCCAAAGACAGTCAAAAGTTTCCCTGATTAGAGAACTAGTTTTAATTTTAAAAGTGGAACTTATTCTCAAGAAAACACTTACTTGAATAGACAAGTGAGGGAAACAAAGGTTCCTGTCTCTCTTGAGCAGTTTCTACCAGGATTCGTAGAGGCCCCATGGGACATAGCACTGCTATGAGATCTAGCAATTTAAACATTCTTTTAACAGCACTTCTACCAATTTCAACATTCATTTAACAGTGCTAACTGCACTGTTCAACATTCTTTTAACAGCACTGCTGTGAGATCTACCAAGTTCAACATTCTTTTAATAGCACTGCTATCAGATCTGCAAAGTTGAACATAATTTTTTGCAAGTCTTGTCTAGTAGATTTAGAACATGCCCAAAATTAGTGAACAGAATATTGCTTGATGCATTGCAACCCAGAGTAGCACAGAGCTTCTCATTTAGGGCGATCAATCAATCTCCTTGGTCGATCGCCTAGCAAAGGTCTGGTCGATCGGTAAATCGATCGCGCTCGATGAGCTAGACTCAGAGGAACCAGAAGCCAGACCATTATTTTATTTATCTAATTTATATTACCTATGAGAGTTCAGGCTAGGATTGATAGAACAATTGCGTCAACAAGCAGAGGAGGCTTATCGACGGTTAATAAGTGTTGTGTATACTCTAATAATAATAATAATAATATCTTTTCTTTAATAAGCGCCTGACAAACGCACTGCGCTGTACATTTACATGTTATGCAATTTAAATCTTAACTACTAACAGAATAGACAGCTTGCAATACAACGGCGCTAATAGCAGCCTACAAAGCATATCCGCCCAACGGGGGCTCGAACTCGGTACCTCTCGGTCTCTGTGCCAGATGTTATCCAATCAGTGGCGTAACAGCCATATAACGAGGGTGGACAAAGTCCAGGGGCCCCCGAGGTCCCAGGGGCCCCCAAGCGTTTTAGCTAAGAATTCATGTACTTTTCCGTTTGTCCGTAACAATATTTAGGAAAAATGTCACATTATGTCAAATATGCTTCTCAGTAAGGCCTACATAGTGCAAATTATATGGCTCACTGGCTATGCATGTAACTAGTGTATATGCGACAGGCTAAATTGGCCAATGGCATTTCGGCTGTATTCTTGTTCTGCCATGAACTATTAATCGTAATTGTAATCCCGAAACTTTTACAGCGCCCTAAACAGCGAAGTCGCGGGAACCAGCCGAATCACTGCAGGCCCTTAGCTAAAACAGAATCAATAGGCGGATGGTCAAGATCCAAAGGGTCAGGCAGGCAGACAGTCAGACGGCTAAGGTAAATGATGTTTAGAGTTGAAACGGTGCGGGAGGTGAGGGGAAGTGGAGGAATCAGGATAGGAGTTGTGAAAAATCAATGTTTTCAATTTTGAGTGAAAGACGGTTCAAAGACCTGTCACCTGTGGAGAGATAGTGAGAGGTGAGGTTTTGGTGAGCTCGTAGGATGTATCAGGTATTTGTCGTAATACTGCGGAGCAGCTATACATGTATATGGCTATGCAGCGATTTGCAAATTTTAGGGATGTGGTGGTTGGACGGTAAACAACTGACGGAGATAGCAGGGTTGAGACTACTGAAGTGTACTGTATAGGCTATAGTGATATGAGTTTATATTCTATTTGTTCAGATATTTTAAGCAAGTGCAGTGATTTTTGGACAGGTGTGATGTGGCATTCTGAAGCTTGGAGGCGGTTTATTCTACTGAGAAAGAGAGAATTACAGTAGTCCAATAATTATTTAGCGTGAACTATTGATGTAGCGATTGTAGATTCAGTTTTGAAGTCGAGCATATAGGGTGGATTCTACGAAGTTCGCGGATAGCTATGGCCAATTAATGTGACTTGAACTATAGATTATTGATGAAAAAGTTTAGCACTTGTTTTTACCTAACTGTGTTTTAGATAGCTATCTCATTATTTTCACTCTTTAGTCTCGCTAATGGGTAAGGGCCCCCAAGCTTAGAGTGTCCAAGGGCCCCCGGCTAGGTTGTTACGCCACTGTATCCAATGCGCTATCGGGCCCCCCAAGCAGTTAATGCACAACCATATAATATGCAGCGATAGCCTATACGAATACGATACACAAAATACGCTGTACACAACAGGTCCCGAGGTCTACCGCGCATCGATCGCTTACTTAATCCAGCGCGATCGATTTTCAAATCACCTTCTATTTTCAAATGAGTAGCTCTGGAGTAGCAGCCTGCTTACTTAGCCAGAAATAATATAAGAATGAGCAATGTACCAGTAATGAAGAAAATATTCTTAATGATTTGGCTAATTACAAAATGTGGATACTAACACGTGTTCACAATACTGAACTACAAAGTTTGATTCACGCTTAGTAGCCTGCTTTGGAAAGTTTATTTTTACAGCACATATAAATCACACAATCACTGCAACTTAAATTTGACGGAATGAGTTGCTAAACCAAAATCTCACTTGGTACTTACCCCAGATGGAAATAATGGCAAGAAGAAGCCATACACTCCAGTCAGGCAAAAGCTTGATGAAAGTGACAGCTAACAAGGCAGAATTAAGAATCAGGTACATTTGTTGAAGAAGTATTGGACTACTGAAATGTACAGCAATTAGACCCACAACGCCGTAGTTCCATATCACCATGGCTATTGTTATGTAGTCCATGGCTTTGTTGTAATTCGTTAGTAAATCCCTATTAAACAAACCATAATGATCAGTTATGTGCAACAGTTATTCAGATAAATATAATTTAACACTTTAACGACGAGCTGCATTGGTTTCCCAGGCATTTTTAGCACACGAACGTCGTTAAAGTAATATGAAATATCAAGTAACTATGCACATACATAGCATATTAATTTTAAGAACCCTTTGAAGATGCTCTCTCCAGCAACTTTGCCGAAAAGCAGACTCTAACCTCTTTTCTACCATCATCAGCAAACTGTTTCATACTCGCTACGCCCCAGAACCCACAATAGAATAATACCTAAGGCTAACTCTCTATCTCGTAAAACATTTGTCACACGGATGCTTTATACTTAATTTATTTTTATATTTGATGATCTTTGTACACCAAAATGCGGTTAGCAGTTGGTTTTTCAATAAAGGATATACTTACTTACTTACAGATTAATGATGCTAGTAAGAATAGGTAAGTTAGTAACTCCACCATGCACTGCCGTGATCAGGTGGTGCCAGTCCAAAACGTCGTTAAATTAGGGTGACGCTAATCATCTTCGTTATGACACAGCGTCAATGAACAGAAACCACATGTAACCTAGTCCTCATGTAAACAATGCACACAAATGAAAAACTCTCCTTTGGCCCATCCTCTGATAGCCACAGAATTGGGACCATAGCTGGACACCAGTTGCCCACCATGAAAACTCATAATGAACATGGCTGCCTGGGTCTCAAATAGCCTCATTAACAATTTACGTGAGCCTATTTAAAACATCTTACATGAGTTACAAAATAATTAGGTTAAGTAAGGTGACACAATCTTCTATTCCACACATCTATAATTATTATCAAGACTTTTCAAAGATATGGACCTGGGATTGAAGAACCTTTGGCTGAAGTGCAAATGCCACATGAAATCCAAACAACAGTACTGAATATCCTCCCGTATACGGAATGGCTCACTCCATGCAGCCCATGTTACAAAGTGTTCAGGGTACATCGTCTACCTGACGAGGTGCTACATAAGGTTGCTGGACCTAGTATGGTTGCTCGGTTGCTGCCCTGGCCTGGTGGGGCTGTGCTGAGGGGCCGTAATTCTGTTTCGACATGTGGGGAGGGAAAACTGTTTCTTGTGTGTATACTTCCCTTAAGAAGCCCACATAACAGTACTGCATAAGAATTGCAATTATTTAATGCATTGAGCAAAACAATATTCAAAACGTCCACTATAGTGGGTAATGACCACAGTTGTTATAATTAATAGGCCTACAAGGCTAGTGTAAACAAAATTTGTGTTTCCACTGTTGCGTGGAGGTTCGGACTGCCAATATATTTATGACACAGGCTCACAGCGTAGAAAATTTTGTGAGGAGGGAATTCCTACACGTTGACTCCCCAAGTTTAAAAGTTGGGAGAAATTCCCACCCTTTCACCCCATGATATGGCCCTGGGGCTGTGCAACTGCGAAGGACTGAGCCTGCCTGGAGCGGTTTGGTTCCTGTGATTCAATAAATAATAAAGAATATATACATATATATTACTTAATATATATTTTTTCATATATGATGTTTAATTTGAGCAGAACAGACATAACCTATAAGAAAGTAATACAAAACTGGGTGGTCTTTGAACTAAAATAGACCCTATCAAGAAATGCAACTGAAACTTACTGGAGGTAAACAAAACAGAAGAAAAACAAGAGTATAACTGAACTGAAGAACAGAAATCCTCTCAAAATCTGTTGACAAGAAAACATCACAATAATTAAAGTTAAATAATATTTGTTCACAGCTGGGAAAATAAACTACCCGGCTGAAATCGGAAATGCATAATTTATAATAGTAAATGTCAACAGCAATGGAAAGTGACGCAATGGTTTGCCACATCTTGGATTTATGTTGTCATGGTAAGTTAATAAACCAAGGCTTATTTTAAGGTGCTAAAAAATGCAGATAGTACAGTTACATTAAGCATTATTTTAAATAATTACTTAGGTTAAAATCAGGACTAATTATTGGAAACATTCAGTAACAACACTAGACCTACCTATAAACCTAAAAAATAAAAACTACAGTAGGCTGGTATTTCTTAAAATAGTAATTTATAACAAAGCTAAAATAATGTCTCTTAAGAGTCAAGAGGTAGACCTGCTTTAATAATTAAGATAGACTGATATATTTTGCAATAGTATTTTTATAGCAAGGTTAAAACTAATGCTTAGTAACAGGAGACAGAGCTGCCTTATAAAGCAACAATAGGTTTGGATACTTAGTAATAATAATACAATTATAAGAAGTTGTAATTAATAATAAGTTATAATTAAAGTATCGTAACAAGAGATAGACCGACCTTATAAAATCTCCAATAGTAGAGAAGTATAAGGGCTATGGACATGACAATAACAACGCCAATGAAGATCAGAGCAATAAGCAGAGCCTGCCACAGAATTGTTCCAGTGTCTGCTTTCTTTGAAGCCTCTGTACCAAACAAAAGTGCACCCCTGAAAACAAAGAACAGTTCTTCAGATGAAACGACTACTGGAATGCTATCCAAATGGTCATAGAACTGATACAGCCATGGTCAGTTAGTTACCTAGACACTTAGCACCTCTTCATTTACCAAACGCAAGTAGCCTACGAATGGTGTTAAGTCATCATAAACAGCACTAGTGAATAAGAAGGTGTCATGCGCTTAGCTTCAGAGTAGTGCTTTAGAATTTAGAATTCGATTATGAACAAATAAGAACAAAACATTCTCCAGTAAGCAAACATAGCTCAGATATATAACTAGAAGAGTCACTATAATCACTGCTTCCACGTACACACAGAGAGCCTAACCAATGGGTTTCCATTCAGAGCTGAGCATTGACCATCATTGTGAAGCAGGCACTGGTCATTAGACAATGCAAGCAGCATCGTTACTGAAAGTAGAAAATCAGTTGAACTCACACATCAGAGGTTGGTCTTGAAACGGAAGACAAAGTATTGACGGTGGCAACAACCATCACCATACAAAGTGTTACTGGAACAAAGAGGTCGATGATGTGACGAGAGGTGGATCTGATTGCTCTCAGTGCAACTTCTGCATCACTGATATTGGTGAGTTCATCTCTTGCATTCTGAAACGATTAAAATGAAACACTGAAAATGTAACAGTAGTTTTCTTATACAAGGTTTTCTGCTGTTGTTCTTCGTTTGCTATACAACTGATGCCTCTTTAATTGTGCAGCATTATATTGAGGTCAAAGTTATGCAGTGATACAGTTATTCTCCAATCACACCCTTCTTAAATATTCTAACATTCAATTAGATGATGATGATGATGATGATGATGATGAGTGCTCTGCCAGACTTTATGCCACCCGAGGGATGAGATGAGTGAGATGGTTTTACCCTGTCTTCCTCAATTAGCTGGAGTGCAATAATTTATCTCCTTAAAATGAAGATCTTTTGGATCTTAATAAAACTGCTTACCAATTTTAACGGCTTACTAACTTTTCCAACTGGAATTCTCTAATCTTGCCCAACAGTTGAAATTTGCAGCAATAAATGCTATTTCCTCGGCTTGACCTCCTGGATTTTGACCTCGCATCAGACAGAGCAGCCTGGCTATTGTGGACTTGATCTGATTTACTGATTTAGTGCCGAATATTAATTTAGGAATAAACTGGTCTTCCTGACGGCTTTTGTTGGTGCTGAGACATTTTCGAAGATTTACATAACATTTCCTTTCGGATTCTTCTTTTTATCTCCTCAGAATGCCTTAAAATTCTCTTGGCAGTAGCGTAAATCACGGGTGGGGACAGAGGTCCCCAAAGTTTTGACTTGGCCCCTCTCTCCTCCCCAAAAATACAAAAATCCAGGGGTGGACTGGGCCGCCGGGACACCGGGAAGATTCCCGGTGGGCCGCCAGGACCGGTGATATAATAATTTAATCAATTTAGTACAGATGATACAGGTTTTTTTACAACAAAATTGCGGCATCGGTTAACCGGTTTTTAGTTTCGAAGTTAACCGGTTTGTAAATTAACTGAAAAAGAGCAATGCATACTTACTTACCTACAGTGCTCCGTACAGCCAGCGGCCAAACCATGTTAGATAAGAATTTACATCTTCCATTCTACTTCCGGCGTCTTCCAATGAGTTTGTTTTGATAAAAGCCATTTTAAATTTGTTAGTTAGTAATAAGTAATATTAATTAAATAAGATATGTTACGGTTATGAGTGATATAAATCCGAAACGTAAATGTAAAGGTGGTGCGGAGAAAGTAAGAGATAAGAAACTAAAGATTCTTGGTAAAGATGGAGCTAAATGCCGAAATCTAGTCGATTTATTTAAAGCCACTCCAATTCAAACTGAAGACACCAGCTCTCAACAAACACCTTCTGCAAGTAAACAACCCGACACAAATCGAAACGATGAAAACAATCAGCATTCGGTCCAATCAGTCGTGCCAACAAACTTTATTCCCACCTTACATTTAGAAAATGTTACGGAGCCGTCGGAGTTAACTGACAACACAACGCTGGCAGTGGCAGATCTAAATGCCGAGAATGATAGTTCAGAAGAAGTGACAGAAACTTCAGTTATCGATGATAAAAACACCAGTTACTATTTCAAACGTCCTCGACAGAATACTTTACAATCGTTTTTTAAATTTCACCCAATACAACCTAGTGTGAGTGAAACTGATCTACCATTTACAAATGCGTATCGGGTATTTTTCAGAAGCAATGGTATCAATAGGAATTGGGTGTCATACTGTAAAGAATCTAAAGCATTGTTTTGCACAGTATGCTTAGCATATGGCAAGACTGACGATATGAACTCATTCACAACGGGAATGAATTCCTGGAAACATGTGCATCAAAGAATAGAGGAACATGAAAACAGCAAATATCACGAGAAGTGTGTGGAAGCTCATTTAATGTCTGTAAGTGGAAGAGACATTGATAGCATTTTATTCTCTCAGCAAAGTAAACGAAGGTACCAAGAAGTTCAAGAAAAGAGACAAGTGCTGGAAAGAGTAATTGAGATTCTGAAAATGATTGGAAAACGTGGTCTCAGTTATCGGTCAAAAAATGATGCTGCATATACATTAAACGACGATACAATCGATCATGGAAATTTCTTGGAAATATTATTACTCTTGTCAAAATTTGACCCAGTAATTAAAAAACATCTTGATACAGTTATTGGGAGAAATGCACAAAGAAAATAAAAGTCATGAAGTTAGGGCCGCTTTTTGTTTTTTTCCCGGGCCGCTTGAACTCCCCAGTCCACCCCTGCAAAAATCCCTCCCCGAAAAATATCTGTCACCCAAAGTTATGCACAGATTTTTGCCTCTGTCTCTTGGTACCCAATTTCGGAGAAATCATCGCTTCCACTAAATGTATAAAGAAAGAATTTTAAAATAATTAAAAAATAAATAATTAATATTGTTTACCTGTGTGGGAATTCGCTCGGGTTCAGCGCCTTCCGATGCAGTAGGCGCAGAAGCCACAGCCGCTGATTCCGCTCCAACAGCAGCGTTGTTCTCCGACATTTCGCCGTTTCTAAGGCTTGAAATGTTTCTCTAAAATAATTCTCTCGCAAAACTTAAAGTAATAATAATTCCATAATTAATAATTAATTCACTTATTCTTCCTAGAAATTCTCTTTTTTTCGTCTGCTCGCAAAATCTAGGCAACAACGTCAGCAACCTTAAGGTTGAAATATGGCGTCTCTCGGTGTGCCGAATATAAAGGGCCGAATGCTCGAAATTATAGGATTGGGAATTCATGCAAATAATAATTTTTGGTTTATGTGATTGCATTCTTACCCAAGTACGTCTCCCCGATTAACTTTAACACCCGATACTAAACAGGGTGTTTTAGTTTCCAGAGGCTTTGTTTTACTCCACAAGTGTGCAACCAAACTAAGTTTTATGGTTGCTGGACCCAGATTTTGGAGCTCTCCCTCTCTGTTCTGCTCAGTTTACTTGTGTCTTTCTGTTATCAACTTAAGACTTACTTTTTCAAACTGCTTATCGACCATGGCTGCCACTCTGTCGTCATGCATGGACTGATCTGTATAGTGACCTGGTTAAAGTGTGCCATTGGTAATTGCCTTTGTATTATTCTTCGAAGTTCGAATTTTCTTCAAACATGATTATAGCCTAGGCCTAATTAATTACAGTGCATTTGTTATGCAAAATTAATAAGACGCTCAACTTTCCTATACTTCAGAGTGCTGCGCTTAAACTGGTAACACGAAACTGAATGAAAACTTTCTAAGTTTCCAGGTCGGTGTAGGCCTATTAATTATTGATTGCGTGTTACCGTCTTTAAAAAACAAAGGTCATTATTTAAACTCTGAAACTTGCTTCGATGTACATAGCCTATTCACCAATTATTATTAGTTGGAAGGTAAGGTCAAAATCAACAACCTTGTATCCAAAAGCTGTTATTCAGAAGTGGATATTGAATGCTCTCTTTAGAGATCTTCAAAACGCTTTCAACCGACATTTTATAGCCTCACCATCAACTCTCGTCTTACTGCCAGATACAGTATAGGGCGGGTTACAAATTTACAATTAAGTTAAATGTGGGCAAGGTGATGTACATGCATTATGCCATAGGAAGAGTGAGAACTGATGAAAAATTTCCTATTGACGTCAACAGCCTTTGATGCCATAAGATGTCGCAAAACTGTTGGAATCCATTATCTAACCACTAAGTCTTGTCAATATTTTGCTTTACGTACTCACAATCTACCCTGCAACCATATCTGTGGGCATTAGATGGACCCATATGGGCTCTACATGGGCATGTGGGGGGGGGGTACCCATCCACCACTGGTTTACAAACTTCCGTTCTCGGACAGAGCCAGACTGCTATACTAGTAGGCCTACCAAAGTTGGATAAGGGAGTGGTTGATATCTGATATATATATATATATATATATATATATATATATATATATATATATATATATATAGTTGAAACCAGAAGAGGTTAAGTTGAAAGAGAAGAGTTTTAGTTTAGACCTGAATGACATCAAAAATTGATAGAGCAAACTGGGCAGCAAATTCCAGTGATCAATTAATAATAATAATAATAATGACAATTTATATGGTGTCATAACACAGCCATGCCATTACAAGGGCGCCTACGGACGAGAAAACCAGAGAGCCCAATACTGTTTGGGTGTGGGATATATGATGGACTGCAGTACCTGTTTCGGGTAAGCATGGACGCCAGCCCAGAAATCTCAGACTGTCTTTAGATCTGTACCGACTAAACCATTCACGTGACAGCCAAAAAGCGGAGAAAACAGACAGAAGCTCACACACAACACAACAAAGAGGAGCAACCCTCACTGGCCTCACATACATGTAAATAACCAAACCTGATTATCTGTTCACTTGTCATGTCATACCATCATTTTTTCTTTAGTCGTGGCTGGGCCGGGAGCGCTCCTGAGTAGTTTCTTGAAGGGGCGCTATATAAATGCTCTGAATGAATGAATGAATGAATGAATGAATCACAATTCTAAATGCTATTATCATATCATAACTGCCATCACAACCACTACTGTCTTTTTCAACTAAAACCAACTGGGAAACAAAGCAGCTTGTCGTTAAAGTGATAACTGTTATTATCATTGCTGCTCTATTATTTCATAACAGCTAATTTTATCAAATATAATAATGATTTTGTAACTGCTACCATCAACTGTTATCATTATGCATGGAAAATAACTGCTAACTTCATATAATAACTCGTTATCAAATCATAGCTGTTATTATCATGATCGTAACTGCTTTTATCACATCACAAATGCCACATTTCATAACAGCTATTATTATATCACAACTGCTACTATTGCTACTGTTATAACTGCAATTACAACATCGTAGCTGCATCGTAGCTATAACGGCAATTATCAATCATAGCTGCTATCATATTGTAACTGCTAGTATCTTGATGGGAAGACCACGGAAGAACTGGCTGGAGACCATCAAGGATGACTTGAGGTGACTGCTGATTGTGGGACAAGGCAATGGACAAAGATGAATGGAGGAGATGCATTGCTCGATGTGCAGACCTGCACGACAAGGACTAAGTACTAATATCATAATAATCACAACTGTATTATTATATTATAACTGCTGTGTTGTGCATTTTTACAGCATGTTATGAATTTTAACAGCATTTCTAGCAGTAGAGTATGCAGAGCCATATACAGTCATGGTCAGTAGTAAAAATTTGACAAATACAACCAAAGCATCATAACAAATTTAAAGCAAAGATCTACTTCAGATTCACCAGATTTCTCTAACATTTCACTGTTGTTCATATTTTTTTTCACATTAGCTGAATATTTACACACAGTTACATTAAAATCTAAATGCATATTAAGTCAACACTCTTCCAAATGCAATTGGATAACAACAGTCCAGCAAAAGATGTGCAACTGTACACATCGATGAGTCGGATAAGTTTCAGTTCTTTTTCTAAGAAGCAGCTGTCCAATGAGTTGTTGGTGAATCTCACTGAGACTTCAGTCACCATAGAATTGAAGATGTTCAGCACAAAAAGATGCAGAAAAATGATCGCTGGGAACACGAGAAAATCAGGAGTGGTACATCTGGACAATACAGCTTCCAACAACTCTCAAATATCGAACCCAGACATTTGCCAAGCTCTGGTTTGACCTAAAATGTATTCACATCAACTTTACAGTTAACAAACCTCTGTTATTCTCATTATCAAAACTGCCACTATTGCATAACTGCCATAATCATAACTGCTATTATTATATCACAATATTAGATCAGAAGAGAGTCAAACTAAGAATTTTGACTCCCTTACAGCAACACCGTTGAAGTCAGAGACCAATCACATCAATACCAGCATCGGTGAATAAGCTGGTGCTCTGCGCTTAGCTTTCAAGTGGCACTTTAGAAATTTGGAGTTTATGATTACAATAGATTTTACTCACGTAAGTTACAAGATTAGTATAACTTAGTATAAGTGTGAAATCATTTCACACTCGCAATGATGAGTAACAGAATCAAGTGTTTTTGAATGATCAAAATAGGTTGATATATGTCACGTACGCTACAAGATTAAAAAGTTTCACACTCATAATGATGAAAATCAAGCGTTTTAAATTTTCAAAATAGTTCAGTGGTTGATAGGTCACCTGAGAAATGAGATCTGTTGACTCATTTCTTGATAAGCCAGGAAGAAAAGCTGAACATCGTGAGCGGTCCAACCAGCCGAACGACATGGCTCAATAACCTAACACATGCACAAACCAAGGCAATTATTAATTACTGGCCTATCCTGTGTTGCATAGCATCTGCAGTTTTGCTAGTTCCGCAAAATGTCCCAAGGAAAATACCCGACTGCATCCTTGTCATAAATGTAATTTTCACAGGTACCTGTAGCCCATAATTTGGATATAAGTACCGTACCCTCAATTTTACATACTGTGGACAAAACTGACAATCAAGTTTAGTATGCATGGGGTTGCAAATGACTTTTCATATTAACAGTCAAATAACAATAATTATTACACAAGAGGAAGAAATTGGCGCTTCTTTTTTCTTCACCAAAAGGAAATTGGGATCCCTACTTTCTAGACCAAAGAGCAGTTGGTACTTGGTACTCTTACTTTCTAGACCAATGAGCAGTTGGTACTCTTATTTTCTAGACCAAAGAGAAATTGGTACACCTACTCTCAACAACAAAGAGAAATTGGTATCCCCATACTTTCTAAGACCAAAGTTATACCACTAAAGTATTTTAAACAATAGAAGTATGTATCACCTGATCAATGAATACTGTGTAACCAGCAAACAGAACCCACAAGAACCAACTGAAAACCCTGTAGAAACCATGTGCCTACCTTTTCCAGGAGATCGATGAAGAGATCACGCAGTTCTTTGGTGTGATTCAAACCGCAGGCAAGGTTGACGAGTACTTTGGAAAGACTCTAAAATGCAGCAGAAGTATGTAAGAATAGCCTTTAATGGTTAATAGCCTTTAATACTAATGGCATTTTGGTGCACAAACAACACAATATCACAGACACTTACCTGATCAAGACAGAACATTCTATCTTGATCAAACCTTATACAATCATCATCACTAAGGATCGTGCAATGTTTAATATTCTCAGATTTCTCATATCTTTTTCTTTCCATGTCTGACATCATCAGTATGTGTAGGATTTGTATGTTTGGTAAATGTATAATTAATTGCACAATGTTCAGCTTAGCACTTCATGGTCTGCCTTTACCTCATTTGAAAACCTTTGATTCAATCATGGTTTGGTTTTGTCACTTGTCAGGTCCAAAGAACGTCTGATTTGTTTCTCTAGAAATGGCACAATATAAATTTGAAATTACAATTATGCAATACAAATTGTCTGTTAAGGTATTCAGAAGGAAGAATTCTTCTGCTGCTCAATACCTTGAAATTGCTGTCCAAATCGGCCTGTGCATTTGCGGTCATTCGCGTTTTCACTCCGCTCCTGTAGACCAATCTAGCAAAAGCATCAGTTTAATTTAGAACAGTTACAGACAGCTCAATAATTCAATACCCAAATGCTGACTATAAAAAGGCTCTAAATAAATGACAGACAACATTCTTCATTGGCTCTATTTGTGTGCCAGTGGTAACTTTTCCAGTTATGTGAGAGATACCTAAGAGCTGCAGTTTATGCTCTTACCAGTAATTGTAACTAGCAACTTCTATCGTGCCAGTGTCTAATGTACAATGTACATGACATCAGCCAAAGGCACATCAAAACTAAGCATAATCAGGTCAACTTCCAGAAGATCAACTTCATTACTATTTTATAAAAATATTTTTCTTAGGAGCCATCTCAAACTACAGTAATTTTAAAATATACATATAAAATCAAACAATTTTTAAAGAAACCAACTAATGCACGTTTCGAAATAGCAACTGAAAATAATATGAACTGTTAACTTAACGAAATGGCTCAAAATGCAAGTCAGGCTGGAACTGAAAATACCCAACCAACAAACAACAATATTTTATACAACTTTACAGTACAATTCAAAACCACAACTCTAATCACAAAGGCGTAAAGCAGAAATTCTTAAATTCTAACTCTAGGTTAGATTCAACAACTTTTGAATTGTCTAATTCTAAGCGGCAAGAAATTTTCATTGTCAGACATGGATTTCTGCTTTATTTCTTTATTTGTTTTCCAGTCAGACTATGAATCTAAAATTTAATTCAGCTGTAGTAAAGGGTTTGCCTCTGCTCCAAACTGCATCTTCGCCTGGCGCCCGACTATCCACTTATTGGATTCACATTTCGAGGTGACCTTGCGTGTGTTACAAATTTAATTAATAATTATACTAATTGAAAATTATCTAATTATAAGTCTTTTCACAAGGTCAGCAATACAGTTCATTTCTGATATACTCAACACATTCCCAGACTTCACAAGCTTTATTTTTAAGCGATCTTGAAACCTGTAGATGTGAAGACGGATTCTTACTGCCTGAGTTCATCCAGATGCTCTCTCTCAGCCAGCGTCTTTAATTCACGCAAATCCTGGAGAAAGTCCTTGTCCAAATCAACATCATTGTCTTCGTGGTCTGTGCAGTCTGTAATCAATGCAAAAAGTTCAATTTTTTTATCATTCTGTGAATACATAATACCTTAGTACTTGAGCTTTCAGTTGTTTGAATTCATATTTTTATATTTTCAAATTTATTGTAGGTTTCTAGTTTAAGATGGCTCCTTAGCAAAACATTTCAATCAGTATAAACATAAAAATATTTCAGTTTCTAACTTCTAACTTAATTTCTGACAATAATATTTCAATCACTTTAGTATTTAATAATAAAATATTTCAATACCTTAATATTTCAATATTTACAACTAAAACTCTAATGTTTAATAATAATAAAATATAATAACTGCTACTTAACAATCTGGGATGCACAGCTAGATTGCTGTAGTCATGTGTGTGCCTCATCCAATATATCATTTAACCTTGTGACCATGCTTTGGAGTTAGTTCTACAGTGGTATGCAAACAAGCAAGTTACCTTAATCCAGCGAAATTCAATCCAGTTAATCCTTAATCCACTTAACCACAAAAGTAAAGACAAAAGCTAAGATAGATTACTCATTTCTTATATCCACTTAACCAATAATCCATCACTGTATTCAGAACTTCAGTTAGAAGCTACAGAAGAATAAACGGATGTCCAAAACAAATCACTACAGCAACAGAACAACAAACAACAAGATTAACCATGCACTTATTGACCCAATGTAAAAAGACAATGATTTCAAGGCATCAAAGAGTACAAGCGGTCAAACGGATGATTCAATATGATTGTGGGCATGGTGGCTGACTGTTTAGAGCGCTCAGGATAATGCAAAGAGTACAGGTTTGAGCATCCCCAAGACGGTCACTGTGTATGGACTTTTAGCAATTCCTTCATTCACATTTGCTCAGCACCATCAATGTTCTATCACATGGTCGTGTGTGCACACTTTGGAAGGAAGGCAATATCAAATACAGTTGTATTGTACTGTATTGTAAATTTATACCCTTGGAGCTGTAGGACCAGTGAGTCATCATCATATTCGTACAGTGAACAAAGTCGGCAAACGTCAGATAACTCAACTTCTTCCTGCTCAGATCAAAGCGATTGTTTGTAATAAACACGATCGCTGCGTACTGCCTACAAACAACACAACAAACAAAACATGACAATTACACAAAAAATTTGAGAGGTTCTTAATGGTATATTAAAGGTATCTTAAAGGTATAGAAATATTAACAACAAAAACACACATCTAAATGCATATATTCTAGCCTATCGTGCACAGAGCATCTGGACGTTAGTTTAGAAAATGCCCTTTCTTTGATAAATTCTATGCTGCTATCCATTTTTCAATCTCCTCTCATAGTTCCCTTCCACCGTTCCTCATTTGGTATATAGTCAACACGTACTAAGCCAAAGCACATAAAAAATGACTAAACACAGCTCTGAAGGATCTATAATAGCAAGAGGCATCTGCAAGAGGTACGTAGCGAGTGCTAGATAAATGTTACATACCTACATACAACAATGATTATTAAGGGATGTTTTGTGAAGAAGACAAGAGTGCATACTGAGCCAGTTGATGTGATAACATGAAACTGTTTTTGATGTTTTCAATGACGCTTCCACTCATTTCCTCGACCGTCTTGAAGACTCTCTTCGTGTTGTCAAACTAAAACATCACACAGCATCAACCCAGTTATTCAAACAACGGGCAAGTCATCCAGTCAACTAATGAACCAATTCAGACAGCCAATCAACTGATGGATAAATGAATGCATAAAGGACTCAAATAGATGCAAGAAATAAAATGACACATTGACGACGAGCCTGTACTAAAGGCTACTGGGAAAACAATACTTCTCGTCGTTAAAGTGTTAATTGACTCAATAAAAAATTAAACAGTACCGGAAAATGAATGAGGGATGAATGGTGGACAGATGGATGGACGAATCATTCAA